>JALPQI010002442.1:0-79301 GCA_025490895.1 Thaumatotibia leucotreta
CACCGACTCTCTTCCCGAAAAAAGCCTACTTTCCACACTTGTATCATAAATAACTATCATTGCAAACATTCGTCGCCTTATAAGTGACGAGTACTTTTCATCATCCACATTAGCCTCAATGCTTGGCGTTTGAGAGAGAAAATATTTGAGATAAGATACCTGATAATACTGTTTTATAATTATTTGATCACAGCACGTCTGATTCAAGCAGCATTTATCACTACAGGGGCACTTCATAGACGACCTCTATTAGACAGCCGTGCTTGTAAATATCGTTATCAATCAATGCTGGCACAGATGCGTAATGAACAGTTTCCATTCGCTTGATATATATACACCCACACAGACAAACAAACCTACAGGCGTCGTTTGACCCCCAGAGTCGGATGAACCCCGTATCTAGGGAAAAAGCCTAGGTATACCTATATCGACCAGCAGACCTGTGACTGACACAAACGTCTTTGTCAGGTTTTCTTAACATGTGTATGTGTATTACATGAAACAGAATACAGTTCGATTCTTAGTTAAGTTCTGAGTAGGTACTATTATCCGTGTCCTGTAAGTCTTACTGCATCGTACCTTGCTACATGTCCTGTACTCGTCTACGTATAGTTTTTTGTATTATTATGAGTTGTATTTTATTGTATACATTTTTACTTAGGTCGTACAAACTGCAGAGACAGTCGTAAAAATAGGTACTGGGGTATTAACTACTTGCTAATAAAGGCACCTACATACCATACCTATATCTCGTTTACGTACAACGTATTTCTTGCTATATTTCTATATAAATCTTAAGCTTAATGATTACTCTAAGATTTTTCATATTTGACCAGAGGTTACGGCCTTGCCCTCTCAATAGCTCAATGTCATTCATTCCAAATGATGACCGAACGAAACGAATGATTGAGTGACCTGACCCGCTCCCGTTTTCTTTTGTATATTCGAGCATTCCATTGTCCGTAAGTGTATTTTTACGGTCATTTCAAGTTTAGAAAGTGAATTACGACGCTAATGTGAGTTTTCTTTTACAGATGTCAGACGTTGGATGGTGATTTGTTAATAATCGGTAAGTTAGATATACTACGATTACTACGAGTTAGTAGTTATCTCTGTATAAGAAGTCATTATCTTAAATTTCCCAGCCGACAGGCATTTGATGGCACTTTTAAAATTTATACTGCGTCACTTTCGCACTAACATACTAGTTAGAGCTATAAAAACGGGACAGCAACGACTACAAACAGGGCCATCATTAGCTTACTAAAGTACATGTAGTGGTGGCTTGGTTGCTTTGCGGTAACTCATCGAACTAAAAACCGATTAAGCAATTACTTAGGAAAACAGATGATCCGCGTAATAATATAATTTATAACCGCTGTTGTAAATTATACGTCTAGAAATTTCCATTTCTTCTCTGATTGTTTCTAATTTCTATTGTACTACTTAATAAAAGTCAAACTAGGTAAGGTTCGTGCCTTATCAAAAATTATAAAATATTTATCCCATAACTAGCGAGCTTCACAGCCTATAAGTAGTTATATGGTGCTATTAAATCAATTTACCGACCCAATTGCATTTTTAATGTCTGGCATAAACGCATTCTTCGTAAAAATATGGCTCTATTACACTAATATTCAATAAAGCACTTGCCACTTCGTGGAACCCAGCATAACACGCTTGTAAAGCTATAAACAAACCACTCATTAAGATGTTAAGTGCAGTGTTCGTTTCATATAGCAGCCATAATTATTGATATACAAGCCGTGATTATGACTAGAATATTTACACTAGCTAGATTGATTATTAACCATCGAAACTTTGAAATTCACACTTTGAACGTCTCTGGCGTTACCAAGAATTACAATAGGCCTCTTGAATAATAGTACATTACTATAGAGGACGGGAAACGAAGGGTTACAGGCCAAGTAGATATATCTGACCGAAGGAACTGAGGCCAGATAGGAATACGCGGCCTGTAACCCTGTTTCTCGCCGAGATTTGTATAGTGCTTTTCTCAAACTTGAAATAAAAGGAATTGATTTCGCCAAACCATACTATTTGATTTGTAAATAAACCAATAGTACAGTATCGTACAACATTAAAAAAAACATTCGCGCGTAACTTTTTTTAAATCTGTTTGAGGTATCCTTTTACCTGATGGTATAGACATTAGTTCTTAGGTTTTTTTTTTCTGTGGCTGAATGTCAAGACATAGTGTCACAATTTGACGTTTCAAAACAAAAGACAGTTTGTTTGCAGTCCTAGGTGTGAAATAAATACATGAAATCTCTTTACATATCATCTTTGCATATGCCACCGGATACAAAGTATTTCCGGGTTTAATTTAAAGTAAGTAACATCAACATTCCGTAGCAAGTTTGAGAAAAAGATATTTGCCCAGCGAGCGGTAGGACGTAGGATCTATGTTGCCTAAAATAAATTAGAATTATCAAAGGGAATTCGAGAAATAACTCGTTTTAAAATTTAACATAAAAATAAAGTATGTTATTCAGTAAATTGTGTAAGTAAATTTAGTAAATACATGTATTTAAAATCCCATGGCGAAGACGCGATGGCTTTTGAGCCGAGTTTGCAATATTCTTAGGTAGACTTACGAGTATACACCTATTATGATTATTTCACTGACTATCTCACTATGGTCCGATATTTACAGATGGACTTCATGGTGCTTGCTAATCGCAACTGTACACTTGATTGGCACTCTGGCCAACTAACTTGTCAATGGAAAAAAAGTGTCAAATACAAATAATTTAGGCGCGAAGAGTTGGCGGCCATTAGAAAACGTACCTACCAACTTTTTTAACTGACAAGCTGGTTGGCTAAAGTATAGCTATTGCGGTTAGGTTGTAGTTCATCTATGGCCTTATGTAGCACCCGAAACACAAATAAAATCTACAATGCACAAAATTATGAAAAGAGCAACATCACATAGAAATTTAAATATAAATAAACGTTCATTCCGTGCGTTGTATTATGGAATAATTCACATACCGTCACAATCGCTGGCGCACACATAACGCATAACATCCTAGATTACTGTTTGTGGCGTGCGCTGCAAGCGACAAGCGGGGAGAGTGTAGCTAACCTGCATTGAATTCATAATACAATTGATATAAATTCACGCGTATTCTACTGGTCGCATCAGCACGGCGGCATACAACTTCATACCCTGGGGTCTAGCGTCACGCACGGTATCTACGCTTGAGGAGGTATATCCTCCCTACTAAGGTTTTATCAAGGAATATAAGGTTCTTAATGAAAAGGGATTTATTTATAAGTATTCCTAAGGACGGCAACACGCATGACATGACTCCTGAAGTTGAAAGCATTGGTAACAAAAGATCAGTTATGACTACTTGCCATCAAACAAGAATTGTGTTTGTGTGTGACCGTCGGTGTGTAAACAAAATATGTACATTAGATCTGTTAAGCTTTCATAGCCCAAGTAATATTAAAAAAGTCTAGAACTTGTATAGTATGTATCATACATTCTTTACCATACGTTGTTTCGTTCGTTCATTTCCCATGGCTTTTCCGCAAATTGACATCCATTGTACTTACCTAATTGTATCACGAGTATTGTACCATCTATAAATAGCTGAATATCATTAAAACCCCTAGAATCCTGCCTACTGTTAACACGCTCGCGCATTTGCCTTGGGCCTTGTGGCATACTGTACCGGCGCGTGCGTCGACCCAAATACCCGCCTCTAACGGTGCGCCGCCGACCTTTAGCGTGGATCTACAGAGTAAGGATAGCTCTGTCAAAGTCAAAATGTGCCCTACTAGGTACTCGTAGTAGTGGGTAGGCTACCCTGTGTACCTAGTCTTCCCTGCCCGTAACACGCTTTCCTGCCCAAAAAGAGCAAAGACAAGTTCAAATGATATATTTTTATTTCTGTTTCTATGTTTATGTAACGTAGGCCTCTCCTATTCTACGATGACGCTGCAGCCCATCATCAATCTTATAATAAGCAACTGGTCAGTGACATTTCAATCCCTTAGTCGACTCTTACGACTAAAGCAGGCCATACACGTAAGGGTGTACCTGACAGGTTTGCCTGTACAGGTCAACTGTTCAGGTAAACCGGAGCGTGTATGTTACAGAACTGTGCAGGTTTTTGCAACATACACGCTCCGGTTTACCTGAACAGTTGACCTGTACAGGCAAACCTGTCAGGTACACCCTTACGTGTATGGCCTGCTTTACGACACCCACGGGAAGAGTTAGCGTGATGACAAATATATTCTCACTGCCGTCACCACGCGACTAACAACAGCAGAATAACATGAAACATGAACCGCAAAATTGGGGCTGGGGGCCCTCCATAATATAATGGTTTCTTTTTCGATGTACTTACATACAAGTATATAGGGCGTATTAGTGGAATAGTGTTTTAAAATGATAGAAGATTTTTTTCTTAAAGTGAACCGAGATATCAGACCTTGGTCCCATAGTAAAACTTTTTCAGTATTATTTAGACCTACGAGGCGTCAGAGGTGTTTACAAGCTGGTAAAACGTCCTTTATATTCATACTCCATAAAATGATATTCCCCGGAGATTCATGTAACCGTGGTAATGAACGGGGATAAACGCATGGATCTGATGATTAGATAAGCAAATTTTTGAGCTTATGAATTGGTGTCATGGTTTATTTAGATTGTATCTGAATACCTTCCTTGTTCTTATAACGGTTCATATGAATCTTAAAACTGCTAAATACACCCACTCATAAGGTTCATTAGCGTGAGTCCACCAACTTAATTATCAGTTTTAGAATTGTTTTAAAATGCCGAAATGTTCACGATCATTTTTACCGTTTTTAATCTATTTTTATTGCCAGCAGTCAAAGGTGATTTTTTCTAGCACGATTTACTAGATTATCTACTAAGTCGAGGAATTCGAGAACCTATAATGTGATTGGATATAATTTTGCTATTAAAATAATATAATATTCCTATTTACAATAACAAAACATTGAAGGCCAGAACCTATAATTTTAAATCCTCATCATAATTATCATGTTTCTTGCATTTATCCTGAAGATTATCTCGAAACCTAATTTCACGGAACCCAACGCTTATTTGTCTAATTAGCAATTTCCTAAAACAAGGTAACTGTGACAATGAACCGAGAAACCTTAGCTACTTACCGTTACCGTGGTTATCGTAATTGCGGCTATGGAGCCCCAGGGCTCATTCTAAATCATAAAATTCTGTGTCAATTTGATATGAATGTTGGTGCTTCTTAGTTGCAGATAATATGCGCACATTCTTACATCCTGTAAGCTTATGATGGTACCGTGTTCAATCGTTTATCGTTGTTACCGTCACGTTCTAACAAGTATACAAGTGCAAAAGTGCAAAATTGGATAAAACGGGACCATCATAAGCCACCTGGATCTGAACATTCCGAACTAAATGCTCTAAATGAAAGGCTTGCCGAGAACTTGTGATGCCACAGGCGAAGGCAACTGCTTAGCATCAGATGACCCGTCTGCTCGTTTGCGTCCCATATCAATGGCTTATGTTACATTGATGCGAACCCGTAAGTGGTGACGGCGCTGCGTGCGATGGGGACTGCGCTATGCATGAATATGATTATGTCTCGATCACTCTATCTCTGCATACGGATGCAGTGCCAGCGAGGCATCAGCTGTATTCGTGCCAGGAAAGCTCCTAGTATATGCATTTCCCAGACTTTTTTTTTTTTTTTTTTTTTTTTTATGTTGGCACAACAAAGTGGCTCCACTCCACCTGATCGTAAGTGAAAAGTAGAGCCCAAATCGCGGCGGCAACGAACAGGAGACAAACAGTAACCTGTTAGTTGCCACCGCCTTGCTGGCCCGCTAGATGCTTCTTCACGCTTCGTTTAAAGGGTCCCAACTTATAGGTATGCGGAAACACATGTGCCGGTAAAGAATTCCACTTTTTAATAGTCCGGCATATGAAGGAATTGCCGAATTTCTTAGTACGTGTGGGAATATTTTCCACGGTGAAGGAGTGACACCGCAAACCGGCACGTGTGGTTTTATAACGGAAAGGGGAGGGCGGGATGAGGGAAAATAACTCTTCAGAACACTCACCATGGTACAGGCGATAAAAAACACTCAGAGAACCAATGTCCCTACGTAGTTGAAGGGGTTCAAGGTGCCTGGTAACCTTAGAGTCGCCTATAATACGAACTGCCCGCCGCTGCATCCTATCGAGAGCATCGAGTAGGTATTGGGCGGACCCATCCCAAAGATGAGAGCAGTACTCCACGCAAGACCGAACTTGTGTCTTATAAAGAAGACAAAGCTGGTCGGGCGTAAAGAACCGACGCACCCTATTCAGGATGCCCAGCTTTTTTGATGCCGTGGTAATTAATGACTCGATGTATTTATTTTGATTTAGATTGCAGCGTATATCCATGCCAAGCATATTCAGGCTATCTCGTAAACCAAGAGGAGTGTTCTGAAGAGTTGGAACTGGACTCCGATAGTTGGTGCTGTTACTGTTTGTAGTGACCGTGTCTAAGAAGCTGGAAATTAATTAAGTCAAAGTTCATCAGTCGCGGTTGTTTTCTACGTACATAATATATCTAAGATATGTATAATTACTTATATCCAGATCCAGAGATCGGACAAATGTGCGTCATTGTTCGCAATAATATGGATATGACTCCAAATTTGATTGAATAATTAATCATTTCATCATTTTCAAAAATGTACCTATTTAACACCGGCAAGGAGGAAAATCTTTTTAGTCACCTAAAAAGATTTTCAAAATCAAATTTCAATAAATTATTCGTTTTATTATTCATTTAATCAACTTTGAGATCATATCCATATCATTGCGAACAATGACGCACATTTGTCCGATCTCTGCTTATATCACACATGTGCAGTACCAGGACGATCTGTGTATGATTGTCCCATAACATTTTATTATATATTTAAAAAGTATATTCCAGTCCCAACATTTCCATAGTAGGTATACGATTTTGATGCCCTTGACATACGTTCCGAAATGTATACATATTATTAGACGTGACGCATACGTCAAATTTGAATCAAATTAAAAATGTCTGAATGCGCATTGCTGTGCCCGTTTGACGTAACCGAGGCTCGGTCAATACTCAATAGTCATTGATTAGTGATTAATTGCTAGAGCTTTATTGTGTAACTTCATCTCATGATTACATTTAATTCTATGGAACAAGTAACAGACAAGAGAAAAAAAACTGAATGGCGATTAGTTGTGCAGTTTGATTCTTTGCTAACAGAGTGGATCAAATACTTATTGCTGTTTTAGGTTTGCAGCAGCAAGGCTACAAACAGAGCACAATTTATTAGAAGATATTTTTCGTTTTTCTATACCTCGTTTATGTACCAGTGATATAATAAGAGTGATTGTCGGATAGATAATTAGGTCCAAATGGAGACGTAGTCGAACACCGTACCGTATTGTTTTATAATTATTGTAACACTCGAGTTTTAAGAACCCTTATTATATCACTGTTGTGTAATCTATCAGTTGTTACGAAGAAGAAAAGACTTTTGCGCAAATATTTATTTCCCAAACGGACTCTTGACAATGACTGTAGTTAAAATAAATTATTTAACATTATGCACGACATAATACACGAGGAAATTATTACTAAGATGTAGATTGCAGTTGAAAAGAACTTAAAAGAGTAGGTCATTTGCCAGTACTCAAACGTGACGTCACTTTTGAGTATTTCATATAAAATTCCATAGTGGTGATCGTTTTGACAGTTCGAAAAAAGATGCTGGTTTGACTTGCCAGTCATCATGCCTATTCTGTAAGAAAATTAATATATATTTTTAAAAACAAATAGATCTCCCGATACTTACTGTAATGAACATACCATATGGATGGGGATACCTATTAATTTTCGAAAAAGAACTACAAGTATGACTTAAAACGGGATTTCCCAGACTCCAATAGGTGCCGTAAAATCATTCGAATTTACATGGTAAATGTACAGTTTGGCAGTATACTACCAAATGTAATTGTATTTGTGTCTTACCTGAATAAATGTTTAATAATAATAATACCTTTTTAAGTCATACTAATAATGTAAACGACCATGTTAGCTTAAAAAACTTGTAAAGCTCTACAAGTATAAATAGAAATAACTTTATTCGTAACATACACATACACAAAAATCACAATATACAGCAACGAAAAATATTTTTTCTCAAACTTGCTACGGAATGTTGATGTTACTTACTTTAAATTAAACCCGGAAATACTATGTAGCCGGTGTCATTATGCTAAGATGATCTGTAAAGAGATTTCATGTATTTATTTCACACCTAGGACTGCAAACAGACTGTCTTTTGTTTTGAAACGTCAAATTGTGACACTAGGTCTTGACATTCAGCCACAGAAAAAAAAATAACCTTAGAACTGATGTTTATACCACCAGGTAAAAGAATACCTCAAACAGATAAAAAAAAAGTTAGACTCGAATGTTTTTTTTTAATGTTTTACGATACTGTACTATTGGTATATTTACAAATGAAATAGTATGGTTCGGCGAAATCAGTTCGTTTTATTTCATGGCAAGTTTGAGAAAAGCACTATACAAATCTCGGCGAGAAACAGGGTTACAGGCCGCGTATCCCTATCTGGCCTCAGTTCCTTCGGCCAGATATATCTACTTGGCCTGTAACCCTTCGTTTCCCGTCCTCTATAGTAATGTACTATTACAAATAAAACCGTGCTACGAAATGGCCTCATCTCAGCATGTTGCTAGCGAGTGCCATCGCTGGTCTCCTCTCCCGATGAGGCCATCACGTGAAGTATTCCGAAGGTACCAAAATTGGATAATTTAGCTAATAACCTACGTAATAAAATAACGCTATCATTCCCTCCCAACTTTCAGTTGCATATTTATAAGTAACCGATAACGGTTACCATAACATACGATTGCGCAGTGGTTAAACTACCGGTTTACTCGTATACGTAACCGGTGGTTATTGATGGGCCATCAACTGTCGTCAATACTGCTTGTACTTTTGGTAATCTAACTTGGGAAATGTCCTTATTTTAGTGCTGTTTATCAATTAACAATCCTTGATTTTTCTTTTTAGGGTTCCGTAGCCAAAATGGCAAAAACGAAACCCTTATTGTTTCGCACTGTCCGTCTGTCCGCACCATAGCTCAGTGGCCGTTAAATTATTTATTAAATATTAAAAAATCTTTTTCGGGTACCTCCCCAATTGGTGAAGTGGGGATCATTGTAATCCTAAAATGTGGGGTATCATTGAATTGGTCTCTTAAAAAAATATGAGTCAGAAAGTTTTTTTCTAGTCAATATTTTCGGAGATAATCGCTCCAGAAGAAAAAAAATTGTGTCCCCCCTCTAACTTTTGATCAGTAGGTCCAAAAAAATCATGAATAGTAAGCCTATAGAATACTTTAAAATAAAACTATTTCGAACATAAATAATCGGCCTAGCTATTTTTGAATAACTACGGAACTCTACACAGAGCATTGCCCGACATGATCTTGGCCGGTTTTTTTTATACAAGCCTTCATGTATAGGTTTAATTATTCGCACGATATTAAACGGTGTAATACCTATATATATATATATGTAATATTACAAATGCAAACCAATAAGATACTCGATCTGAGATATTAATAAGCTTGGCCTGAATACGAATGGAGAATTATAAAGGCAAATGAAGCAGTTGATTATTATTGATCTATTATTAATAATCGGGCTAAATGAAAGTAATGGGACTGTTAATGATAGTCGAGATATTATTGTCGTTTTCAATGCCGTTCTGTGCCATGATATATTATATAATCGACTTCTAGTGTCGTTCTAGTTATTAAAGCAAAATCCGGTAAACTTGTCATACTACCATCTTGGTTTTTGTGTCGTCCAGATTCTTATCTTGGGTTAGAATATAGCCAACACTTGATTTAACTTATCACAAGGCCTTCTATTTTGGCACCGAAAGGTACGTCGGATCACATTATTTCAGGCCAATAAGACTTCACAACTTTCTATAAGAACCCGGCTAGATAATTAGAGCACTTTTAATTCCGTTAACCGTAACGGTGACCGGCGTACGCGTCATATTTCACGCGAGCAAGGTCGTCATGCGTTCCTTACTTTATGTCTTGGCTCGAGGCAGAAGAAGAAGCGATACGCAGAATTGAAGCCTTGAGATTAACACAGACTTACTTTCTTTCCATCCGCATCCCGCTCATACTGCCATGGGGATTCCAGTCTAGGGCTTGCAAGCGAGAGGTATAGAAACAATAGTTTAACTTGCGTTAAACTCACGGCGCAACTTCATGGTAAATACACAGTTTATAGATACAGTATAATATATGACTAATGTCCGCTACGATTTGAGGTTCCGGTACAGGTACCTTCTCGTAGCTACATTTTGTTTTAATAATTACTATTAGTTCAGATCAAAGTGCTTATTACGAAGTTTGGGGGCCATTAGGCGTAAACGCAAAGGGTATGTATTAATTTTAATGTGATGTATTAATGGGTTTTACTGATATTATATGTTAAAGACAACCAGGTCTTAATCGCGTAAACTTACGTTTAATTATATCCTGAAGTTTCGGGCATGACGTTACACCCGTGGTCGCAGGCAGACTCACGCTCTTAAGTAAACGTAAGTTTACGCGATTAAGACCCGTTTGTCTTTAAAATATGAGTGATAATCGTGAAAGTTTAAATCAATTTACTGATATTAGCTTAGTATTGCTTAGGCCATTGTTAAAAATATCTTACGTATCTCTAGAGTTTCGTTACAACGGTTGAATTGTATATTTCCTCCCGCTTAACCTTCTCACTTGTACCATTTTTGTATATGTATATACCTATATACTCGTGATTCAACTCGTGGGCAATAAATAAACAAGAATTACGAATTGCAAAATATCGCCATAAGTGGTCAATAAATGTGGAATCGTGGATCTATGCCTCAAGCTGTGGATTACAACATCTAGAGCAAATGCTGGGAAACATATCGGCCCACATTTTATAAAACTGTCCATTGGAAAACTTTAGGTTCACCTTTGTGTACGAAACTGCTAGAAAATCGTATGGTATGTATGGACACTCTTAAATCTGTCAATGTGACATGAACGGATACGTTCCAGGGTGAGTATACATGTCAGTATCAATAAATCGGTTAGGTATTCGATTTAATATTTGCCAAAATTAAATAGGCATGTAAAATTTCTTTGATATTTTAGTGGTTTTCTCACAATGTTTTAAGGGTACATTCTCAAGGGGCTTAGGTTAGCCGTACGGAGTAGGAGATGACAATGCTGAGTAGGTACATTGGCTGCTTTAATCCTAGAAAAAAACTTATACTAAGATTACGAAGTCGCTTTATCATTGAACGGTTTTATTTCCTGCTTTTTCCACGGAAGCCAGCATGTAGCCTGTAAACGGTGGACAGAACAGTGTCGTAACACGTCGCGAGGCGAGGAGATAAACCACATCCTGGCCGTGTCTTTTTCGCGAGCTCATTCTAGCTTCACAGAGAATCTAGTGTAAAGTGACCTCAGGGCTTAGTATCAGTGTTTCTGCCCAGGGTGGATTCTTGTACTGGTTGGATTTGACGGGAGCTTGGGAAGCATGTGGGATGACGGTCAGTGCGCCGGCGCCGCCGGTATAAATAGAGCGCACCGCTAACCTGACAGATCTAGGACTTCGGTGACCGTGCACTCGGCAGTAATCAGATGTCTATGATATTTTCTGTCAATACTTACTATTCCTATGCCTATTATTACAGTATCATTCAAGTACCTATGGGACATCGACATTGCGAATGCAGATCGAATGTAGATCATAGACACTGTGCACGTAGGTATCTACATTTTAGTAGGTTGTTAGATGTTCGCAATTGTCGGCATCGGTAAATTGATATCTCAACCAACTTTTGCAAGTGCTACATAAATGTAATGTTTATTTTTTGTTATATACCTTTTTTAGAAATATCCTTATTCACTACATTAATGTCACAAATGTAGGCAATGTAACTATATTACATTCCATTACGTTTAACTAAACGTATTGTGTTTCCTCGATTTTTCGACTCTGCCATCGAAAACCATATGAAAACTATCATTTTACCGAACGATACCATACTTATGTAGGTATTTACTTTGTATAAATGTTAACTAATACCTACGTATTTACCTCCGTTACCTCGTGTAAGCAATAAACGTGTCGTACGCCACATTTTATGCGCGAGAATTGGTTATCGACATTCATACTTAATTTAAATACCCTATGAAATTGTCTTCAAAATTATCATATAATTCCCTGAAATAGGGTCGTGTTTCTATCGTTACAATTGAGTGAGATACGAGTCGTGGCACTATATTATCTCGCTTCCTCAATAACTGCCACCGTGGCCTTAATTGAGGCGTGAGTAGTGGCCTGTGATTTGCAGGGACAATGCGTTCCCTTGCGGTCAGGCCCAGTAACACATCTTGATTCTAGGCCCGTTTGTGAGCTGACAATGTCGGTGTTATCTTGATTCCAAACGCATTTGCAAACCGACATCTGGGGCGGCTGATGTAGGAGTAGAATAGGAAGTTTATTGCTTTTGCTGCTGTGGAGAAATGTGTGCTATGGAGGTTTGTGACACTAAAAGCGGAAACTAAAGAAACGTCCTTAACGTTTATTATATTCGTAATAACTAATTAATTTTAACTTTATTACTAAATTTTCTAGATTAGTCGACATAGCTCAGAGCTGTGCAAGACGCATCATCATTGTTCATATTTATTTTATAACAGATTGCAGGATAAATTTGGTCTTGCCTTACAAATCAAGATACTGACTAGCATTCTCAGATACCATGGTATCTGAACAAGTTGGGAAAAGTCTTGGTCCAGCCAGATATGCAAGTGTCTCAGCTGATATAACGATCCTGATATAAGCATGAATTAATATAAAATTAATATTGTTTCTAAATAATCACCGCCTTCGAACATAAACTCGTCTTCCTAATACAATAGGTCGTATATTATGCAGAATTGCAGATCTTCTCACCAGGACCCCAGGCTTTTATTGGTGCAGTAAATCATGGTTACCGGCCCCTGCGCTTACGCGCAAGATATTTATAACGGCGCGCGCGATTGTAACTTCGCCGTAAACTGGAGTAAGCTACCGGACGATATTCTGCGATTTACGACGATGCCTATTTATTCAGCTTTGTTGATTATATCCTTTGTAAAATCAGTGTAAATGACATTAGCAATGCTGTCTTTAATAGTTCTCGGTGAAGGTTATATTACTGTAAGGCCCGCTTGCACATCTAGGGTTAGCTAACTACCAGGGGGTTAACTGGATAACTTCATATTTTTTGAGACTAGTTCTTTTTATTCAACCTCGTGTTAACGTAATATTTTCTTCGGTTACCGCGAGGATTACTCATGAAATAAAACTATGAAAACGGATAAACTCGCGTATATTAACTAATTTTAACTTCATTCCGACGTTTCGAACACTTTACAGGGTTCGTGGTCTGCGGATGATCTCGTGTTAACGGTTTAACCCTGGATTGTCCAAGTGAACTTTCGTAATTTTACGTACTAACGTGACTAAGTGTAAGCATTGAAACGTCTGAAGAGACCCTGTCCATGTTATTTTTAGAACATGGCTACATATAATATGTAGGTATTAGGTATATAATACCTACATATTATATTAAATTATATTATTATAGTTAATTTAACACTTTCGTAGCGGACGAATGCTACGTGCTACGCTCGTAGCCGATCCCGTGATTTTTTCGCTTTGTAGCGAAAATGAACCTCCCACAGAGAACTCCCCTCGGGAGTTCCCCGCGCTCAAAGTGTTAATGTCAATCTCAAATAAGAATATCGTTGAATTTATTCAAGCTTTACTATGTAGGTACTCTAAGAAGTATTTTAATCCATACTTGTAAATATTTACAGCGACACCACATACCTATACTTATACATTATATATATGTCGCGTAGTTTTCCAGACTCCTTTGCTCTCTGATCCGAATGTCACAGCTTGATACATCAGCTCAGATAAGCCATGTTTACCCTGTTGGTTATCAGTCGTCTGAGATAATGCTATTGCGTTGTGGAGGTAAGAAAAGAAAATTATTAAAATCATGCCAATGAATCATTCAAAATCACAATTGAACAAACCTGGCGTGTGTAAAAGTATATTTTGCATCTAGGGCGGTAAGAAGCGTAATTACTGACGAGGGTCTATTGAAGTCCGACGCCGAAGGCGACGGGGCTTTAAATGACCCCGAGTCTGTAACTGAATAGTTTGAGGTCGTCAACCTTGGATAATAATGTTGAAGCGAATCTAGATATAGTGAAAAGTCGATAACTATACTACATAGTTATTTTCACGAATGAGAATATTTTCAATTACAATTTGTTGTCAAGACAAAATGAAAATTATTTTAAGCAGATAAAATACTACAGTTTTACTTCCGATTTTATTTTACTAATAAGTTATTTATATTGTTAAAACCACTTACAACTTGAAATAAAACTGTTAGGTGTTTTCAATGACTACGTTTAGTGATCAGTAGGTAGATATCTGACTGAATCTTCGGACAGCTAGTTCTTTGTGGGTGTAATGTTTGTTAGCTGTTCTTACTTGGCAGTGTGCACATGCACAGTCGTCGGTTACGATATATTTATTATTTTGCACCTTATTACAAGGGATGAAGGTGTAACTGTAAATATATGTAAGAGCTACCTCTGACATACATAGACCGCACTTTGTTTCAATTTATGCATTGAGCCGTAAACTGTATTGTTCTTTGCAAGAACATGTTTAAAGAAACAAATTCAAAATGAATACATACATTTTACATTGTATAGTCAAACTTATAAATATGCTCACAATTCTTGACCGTAACCCAGGCATACAAAATACTGTATATATAATAATTGTGTTAACGTGTATTGTGTAATCGACTGAACCTACACATTATGTCCTAATTAATTACTATCGGAATCAGTAACAATATCTTAGTAATTCCTTCTTACTGGTAGAATAATATTGAAGGTGAAATCGTACAAAAACGTATATTTTCTTGTATCAATATGGATGGCATGTCATTTGATTACTAATTATCTATTTTCATCGATAATTTATTCGTATTGCTTTCGATTGACCGTTGAATATGCAAGTGACTGATCGGTTATCGCCTTCAGGAGAATAATGTTACAATAAGTGTGTAGGCTGTCGGTGAAAATTCCATTTTTGATATGAATAAATGTTACTGACTGAGGTTTTAATATTGACTGTCGATATAATATAAAACCTACTTAGGTACGTATAATGTTTTAGTTCTAAATTATAGAGAGATGGGGGTTTAATGCAGCTACTGTAAAGTTGTTTTAACTACATTTGAATTTAATATACTAAACAAAATGGGTTTTTTGAATGTAATATGAACTTATTAAAACATTAAATATTAATTGATTCATATGATTATGCCTGTATATTAAGTAATACGCGACCTTAAGGGCACTTTAAACGATATCGCCGCGAGTTCACCGCGTGCAATTTTTGTATAGAATTCGCTTTAAAATCGCGCAAGTGAATCGCTAGTGTGTACAGACCCTAAATCCGATCGTTATTGTCAACCAGATTCAAAAGCAAATTATTTTTCTAATAATTTCCTCAATTGTAAAGGACGAAACGACAACACCATAATATGTTAAAAGTCCAAATTTATTATTAGCAGGGAGAAAGGAGAAGAAAATAAACAAAAAGTTTAACGTGGTCCAACCACTTTGCGTCTATATTGCATACTCAGTCCGTGATACAATGCCAAGTCGTGTATAGTCCAACCTTATAATCTAAATAGGAGCAGTCTCAGGAAGAGGGCAGCTTTATGGCACTCATTTTGCTTGATTTTTTTTTTCAATTTTCTGAAGTACCATTAGCTGTTACGCACACATAACTTTTGCCTTGAATTTTTAATCCAGACTAAAGTTATGCAAGCATCATCTGGAACAGTTGGTCACTCAAGTTTAAGCAGCAGGCTTCTCGGACACGGTGGTGCATTCGGAGGCCACGGAGGCTGTCTCATCGGAAGCCGCCTGGCACGAGAGAGACGGGAACCGCTTGTAGAGCGCTGCCCGGTATCTGGGATGGCTGCAAGCGGAAACAAAATGTTAAACATTTCATTTGGTAATTTTCTTTTAGTCAGGACTGCTGTACCAATAATTTCTGAATTACAAAAATGTGGTGTCTTATAATTCTACTCTTGCAAGTCAAGTCTAAAATTTAAATGGTTCAAGCCTATTGCAAAACATACCTGATACCATATACAATCGGGTTGTAGACGGCATTAGCCTTGGCGAAGAGAGAGCCCCAGATGGTAGCGAGCGGGCTGATGGTGGCATTTTCGAAGATGCCCGCATAGTTGATGACTAGGTAGGGTGTCCACGCCATGAACCAGAGCGAAATGGTCATAAGAGCCACCTGTGTGCAAAATAATGGATTAAACGATTATCCCTCTGGGAAATACCTAAATCTACTGATGCTTAAAAATGTTTTTATCGTATGATAGGTACAACGATACGCCATCGCTGTGTAGGTAGTTCAGATCTTTGCGGTCAGCTCGAATCCGCCGATATCCCGTTCCCGTCCAATCCCATCACAACGAGTCCATCAATACAATCCTATAAAACGATGCAGTAAATATATTAGTCTAAGCTACCTTAGCAAGTTTGCATTCGGCGCTAGTGTTGGCAGCCTCAGAGGACCTGAGAGAGGCAACATTCATCTTCTTGGCTTGTTCCCTCATAGCTTTCTCGTGCGCGGACACGGCCTGTAAGATAAGATTAAAATATCTTATTAAGCTCAAGAATCATTTCTAGTATACAAAGGGTTGGTTTAGGTTGATGTTGATACAAAGATAAAATCAATGTGCTTGTTAAATGTTACCTGAACGATGAAGAAGTATGAGTAGATGATGAGGATCAGGGGCGTGAAGTAGACAAACACTGAGTAAACCAAAATGTAGCTGCGGCTGACCCATTCCTTGTTCAAGTAATCAGTACCGCAGGCGGTCATGTTGCCTTCTGGCACGTATCTGAAAAATAACAGGAGCTCAGTTAAGTCAAGGAAAATTGTCTAAGGATATTTTTTCTGAACCAATTCGTTACCTATCAACTTTAAACTACGAAGGGAAGAAAAGTATTAGGTATAGAAAACAATTTAAATTAATAGATATATGACAAATAGCCCACCTGTTCCAACCGAAGAAAGGAGCAACAGTCCAGGCGAGCGAGAACAGCCAGATGAAGGCAATCCTCATAAGGGCGCCATTGTTGGTCATGGGTTTGGCTGCAATACCGCGGACGATGACATTGTAACGGTCAAAGGCGATCATCGTCATAGACCAAATGGACGCACAACCGAAGAGAGAGCCAGCACAGCCATACAATTCACACGCCAGAGGACCTAGAAATATTAATATTTATTATCTACACGTTAACTTAGTAATACGATTGCTGCTCATTCACATAAAATAGCAGTTTAATGAATTATTTAGAAACATTGAAGTAGAGTATAGTTGTAAACTTACCGAATACCCAAGTCTCGTGGTAGCAATTAATAACCATAGCGGGCGCCATAGAAACCATCATGAAGAAATCCGAGAACGCCAAGTTAACCACTAGCAAGTTTGACGGAGTTTTTAAATTCTGTAACAAGCAATTACGTACATATTCAGGGATTACACGTTTATACTTTAATATTTGACGTTAAGGTTTGTGAAGGTACCTTAGTGGTTGTGAAAATATATATGACCATTCCGTTGCCTGCAATCGAGATAAATCCGAGAACGCCAATAACGAAACCAAGGAGCCCGTGCCACAGAGGGTTCATTGGAGGAAACTGATACCTGAAATCATACAGATTGATAAGAAACCGAATGTCTTTTAAATAAAACTTGAATAATAGAGTCATAACTTTCATAAACAGTAAACAAAACGACAGAGAAAATGAACGTAGATTATTAAAACGTATCCGGTTCATGCAGGCGTTGAGTGTAGTCACAGAACGTAGTTCTAAAATCATCAAGAGAAGTTATGATCTAAGATACTATATGGGAGGCTAGTGGAGTATAATAGTAGAGTAGGATATATCGACTATACCAGTGGGGGTCGACCATGTGCAGCATGTCGGGTGTGACTTTATCGACCACCGTAGTGTTGCCGAAGCCCGCGCCATGCGAGCCCCATGACTGTAGCGCAGCCACTCCCGGTCCCATGTCCAGTGAGAGCGACATTTTCGAGTTAAACCTGAATCAAACCAAGAATTTGTTAATCCTCTGAAGATCATAAGAGGTGCGTAAGGTGCGTAGCACATAAATTTATAATGTCTCAACGAAATGGGAATCATGGTGTCCTTATGTAAGCTAAACTTGTTATATTTACTGGCCATTGATATTTCAAAAAATATTCTTGTTCAACAACACACCATTGTGGATGAATTTTATCAAGTCAGAAACCTCATAAAATGATTGGTAGAAGGTCATTATGATTTACAAATTCGTTCAGCCCTACTTAATGCTAAAAATTCAATTAATTTAACCAGCCTTCAAATAAATAAAGAGAAAGTCTAGAGCAAGGATGACTGAATCTAGCACTCAATTATACTAGAACTATATTAATTGAACATTTAATGTGGTAATTTTGCTTTCGTATTAACAGACATGTGATGCCTGTATTCAGAGACATAAATTGTTAGTTGCATTTATTATTAGAGAATTTACTTACCTGAGTAGTTCCAGGTGGAAGGATTGTCCTTACAGGATGGTTATCACTAAAATACTGAAGAAAATCGCTGCACGAACTACTCCAGTCTTCTTAGATGACCAAACCCGAAAAGGATGGGGAGACTACTCGATGTTGGCCTCGCCTACCTGTCCTTTTATACATGGCCCAACATTAACAAAATTAGGGAGATCGATATTCATAATTAGATCCCTCCTAAGACGTATTCTATTGGCTTCCTTAAGGTTAAGAAGGTGCTGTTTTTAGTATGGGTTGTCCATAATCTTTTGCTAATTAATGCTCGCGGCGGAATTTTCTACGTAGTATTCTCAGTTGGTTTGCCATTTCACAAGCAGACGGTATTTTATCATACATAGTTACAGGGAGTGCCTGAAAATGTAGACTTGAAAGATTACGATATTTATTACGATACAAATCAATCCTTACGATTTTTAGTGATGCTATTCATAATAATGGTTTGAATTATATATATAATGCTTTGCACCTACGTATATTATGTTATCTACATGTATTTCCTTTTGTTCCATCATCTTACATGAGTCGTTTCACGCATACAACTTCTGGTGGCTTATGATGGTCACGCGTTTGTCGTTTATCGTGCTGCTCGTTACTTTCGCATACTTGTTACAACTAGAAAGCAACGGCGACAAAGGATTTATCACGGGACTATCATAAAATGTTCCTTATAGGTAGACCCTTCGAGTTTGAGAATATTCTAAACAGTTTCTCTTAACGTTTCTGAACTAAACATTCAACATCACATATCTGTGACTCTTGTGTGACTCAGGAACATGCATATTTTAAAAAGTAATGTGTAAAAGCTGTGCAAAATGTAAATGCTCCCTGTTTGTGCCCACTTGGTATTTATAAGAATGGAATTTGCATGTATTTTTATAAAATAAACAATAGAAACTCACATGATTTATCGGACATTATTTTCTAAAAAGAAAAACGTAACTTTTACGTGTATTAATACAATGCTTCGAAAATTACCTCCTACGTTTTGAGTACGATATTACACTCGAAACTTTCATCATTCGGGACTACGAATGCAATGCCTTACCCAAATCATCGGAGGTCTCTAATTTTCATAGGATATTTTATTTTAACAGTATTAAGTCCCGTTTCGATATAAAATAATCCAAATGGGGAGCTTCCCATCTTATATTAAAAAGGCTCACGTATACAATAGATAAATACATGTCGAACAGGACATTATGGACGTTACCATCCAAAAAAATATTTGCGAATAAATACGACCTGCTTGATTGGTCATCTTCATGAAATCATGACCAAAGAATGAGTAAGTAGGTAGGTAATTATAAAATACCTAAGTAGGTAATTTTAAATTAATAAATACAATATTTATATTTATTCTAGGATCACTCCCTAATCCTAGTCGAGGTTTCATAAAATTTCGTGTAAAATCATGTTTTTACGAACTTGAATAAAAAATACATGGAATTTTAACTTAGAGGTCATCACCACCAGTATGTAGGTACAGCGTGAGGCATCTGACACTTATAACTGTTGTGGTAAAGTGTTATTAAGCAGCTATTTCAGTTAATTAAATTTAGCCACACTTCAACCAACACCGCAAACTAGTACCAGATGCGTCACTCTGTAATAGCGACAATTTGATGCTACATCAAAAACACATCATGTGCCACTATACTGACTAAAATGGTTTTGTATGAAAAGTTTATCTTAAGCCGCGTTTCCACTTAGTGTTCTGAGTGAGCATTCACTTGTTCGTGGGCTGACGAACTAATATTTTACTGTTTGAAATCCTGGTTTCATCTGCCCAAGAACGCACTAATACTCGCTCAGAACACTAGCTTTAAATGTATCGCTACACAATTTAAATTTCCCAATTGATATTGTTTCTACTCGTAAGCATACAGTTTGATTGCTCGCAGGCTAATGCAACTGTAAACCTTGTAACGTATAATAATACGTTCTATTGGTATTTGGATGTTTACTTGTGATAGAAAGCTTGGTAGACATAAAGGTATATTGATGGTTTTCTGATGAAACGCCCCTACAATAAAAATCCCTATGTAAGGTAAGACCTTCTATCAGGAAAGTCCGTCTACCAACTGATTTCCGACCCAATTTTATTGAACAGTATAAGACGCATATGACGGACTTTCCTTCAAAATAAAATAGCCGGCTTACAAATTGAAGTGATCTGGCTGTTCTCCGAGCTGTGCTGGTGCATTGCCCTTGGGTTTGTTTCCTCTGCTAAATCCGGTACGGCACTTACCTTTATACGTGCACTATAAAACCGCGATGTTATTGCGACTGTCTCGCTGCCAACTGTGCTCTTGCACTTGAATGTTTTGGAATTCGGTCAGTAGTCTTTGTAAGGAATCATCAATCTGATTAATATATGTCGGTTGTAATCAAAATCATGCTTTTTCACAATTCGATAAATGGGAATCATATTGTTTGTAATCTCTCAAATTCATTGTTGGTATGTAGGTATAAGTATGTAACTAATGTACCTATGCAATGCACCAATGTGCACCGTTGTGTATAAATATATGACCCTATACATTTTGTAGAAGGTTGTAAAACTACGAGAAATTTAATGATTTCGCTGTTTATGCGATCGATATCCTATATTATAAATAATAGTATACACAGGATGTTTTTTATTTCCATTATATAAAAGGAAGCTTATTTAGGTCAAAATTTCTCTAAGAAACTAGTGTCTTAACTCTTGCTGTTATTGAGTTATTCAAAAATAAGTTTATTCACTGAACAAGTGTACCTATGGCAACCTTTATTACATCCTAATCTTACTTATTATATGAAAACAAAATCTGATATAAATAACTTGTGTATACTCGTAACTATGTTAAGCGTTAGCGAAGTTAATGTTAAGCATTCTCCAAATAAGTCCCAATGAATTTTAGCGTTCACTCATTATGTATGTAGTTACATACATGTAGGCACTGAATAAAGTGAGAGCAATGATTGCATCGGTCGTCTCAGCTAGCGTGTTGACCACAGGCGTCATACACAACATTATTCTCACACGACTTTGCTTCGTGTGAGGTATTTCCATACGTATTTTGAGAAGTGAATTAATTCTCACAACTTCTCAAAATACATTTGGAATAGGGATGATGACTGTACCTATAGTTAAAATAAATTATTTAACATTATGCACGACATAATACACGAAGAAATTATTACTAAGATGTAGATTGCAATAATTTTTATACATAACTTCTATTTAATAAATTGAAAAGGACTTAAAAGGGTAGGTAATTTGGCAGTATTCAAACGTGACGTCACTTTTGAGTAATTCATATAAACCATTGTGGTGATCGTTTTGACAGTTCGAAAAATATGCTGATTTGACTTGCCAGTCATCATGCCTATTGTTAACATAATTAGTTAATCCATATATTGGGGGTTCTCTGTATCTACTCGTACAGGTACAGACACAGACTAAACTTCGGTTTCACCATTTCAACGTCATTCCCACGTCTCACCATTATCCGATTCATTGCACAACAGATCAGAAAGTTCTAGATAATAGCTCTAAATAACGCGTCTTGTCAAAAGGGCTTACAGGCGTTGGCTTATAAATGCTTATAAGATCGTTTTCTCTGATGTTTGATGACATAGAAAGCAAAAAGTACTTGATAATGTCACGCGGTGATAACGCGATGTATGTCGTATGTTTTAGATTGAGGGCGAAATGTTCTATATTAACAAGTCATGATTAATACGTAAATAAACAAGGTTAAATTCCTTTTGGGACCCTATGTCCTGGTTTGAGCGACAGGAAGTAAACCGTAAAGTCATTTCCAAGATGTTTGACTAGTAGTTTACCAATACATACGCACGAATGTAGCTTAGGTTAATCGGACAAACAAAGATCTCAAACCTGTGAGGTTAAATATAAAGATTTTTGATGGTTTTTCCTACGAAGTATGGAGAATTCATATGTATTTTGTGTATCACTAATCATTAATTTAACGCAATCTTCTAGATTATAATACCTCCACCATATACTTCAGTCATAATCTCATAAATAATCTTATACTTAATCCGTACCTACTTGAGTTCACTCATAAGTTTATAAATAGATTACATTATTTACAAATACATAAGCGCAACATGTTTTTGAATTGCTTTATTTATTTACGTTACACAGTAGGTAATTGCAAAACGATTTAAGCAACTTTACCAAAACAAAGATGCGAACACCGCCATTAGCCTCTTAATAAAGAGGCTGTTACACTAGTATTAAAACGTGTTACAAGAAATAACCGTTGGCGTTGCGTAATACCCCTAATACTCATTAAAAGGTAGTCGTTAACTCGAGTTCTCCATTAAGTGTGGTAATGTCTTAGTAACTTTTATTGTGGGATTCTGAAGTATCGTTGCTTATTCATCCGTGTTCTACAATTCGTAAGTTTTGTAAACATCTGATAGTATGCAACGTTACGATACTTTTAAGTACCCATTATCTCGAATGGTATAGCTTTTCATGAAATTATGGTGGCCATGTTTTTCTGACGCCATAAGCCCGTAACATACAATATTATACAAGGTTAAGAAAGAGCGTAGATGGATCGAACGTTATTATTAATTCAGTTAATTCAACTTGCTTAAGTAACTGTCAAACGAATACTGTATTATTAATAAAAGCTCAAATTACTGTTAAATTAAATAATATCTGGGGCAAATTTCTCAAAAGCTTGTAACTTGTAATACAAATGGAAGTCACTTTTTAACACTATTAATTAGATAAGGACTTTCGCTTATCAAGTTTCAAGCTTTAGAGAAATAGGCCCCTAGTTGTCTACTTGTCTACAGAGAGTCAAAAAAAAATGTGGGCTGAACTACACGAGTCGTTGCCAAAGCCTAAAATAACAACGGTTAAATATTTGTCTCAATTGTTTTGGTTTACCAAGTATCACGTCCAACTGTTCAATTCAAATGTTTCTTCATTGCGTCACCTATCGGATGAGGTGAAGTGACTAAATATGTCATATTGATTGCATATTTGTATGTGCAAATTCAAACTGATATTCTGGTCATGATTAGATTGATAAGCCCGTGTTATTCCAAGTAACTGTTAGCGAAAGCGCTATCTGTTTTGACATAAAATTACATTTAAATTGCAATACTCTTCCCTTATAGATAGATATATTATTGTACATGTTTTCTAACAAATCCTTTTTTTTTTCAGGTACGTATAACCCGTGTTGACCTGACCACATTATGAGGTAAAAAATCGTCAGCTATAAAGAAAATTTGTTTTGAATACATGAATGTTACGATACCACTGTGGGTCAGTCAGTCAGATACAGTCTATGAAATTGTAATATTATGCTAACCCTCAATAATCATGATGTTTGAGTAGAAATCTCTTTAAAAGTAGAACAGATTCATTATAAAGCATTGTTAAAATCCAGAATATTTTTATTACCATACCTGGGATAACTGGGGGCAAGTTATAGGGATTTGATATCGATTAAAAAGATGTCGATATAATTATAATAAAAGATGTGCTTATTGAACATTCTTGATTACAGTACAGAGGTTCGATGTCATATCTGATATCTTGTATGCAGATGTCATTTTAATCAAAATGACAATTTAAATATTGATATTTTAATATTTATTGTATATTTTGTAAACTATTTTAAAATAAACGCGTAACTACTCGTTTAAATTGATTTTTTATTTTAATTGAAGAGTAAGTACCTACCTAATATTTATTTATGCCGCATAACATTTTGATGTTGTCATTCACAGTAACATCGATATATTTTTAGTCGATAAAATATTTTGCTACATCACTTTCGTATAAATGCCCCGAGTTATCCCAGGTATGTTTATTACCGACATTTGGTAATTTCGTCCCGAATGTACCGAAAATCCCGGGAAATCCCGGATCTACTACTACTAGTACCGATTCTGCATACCCTGTACAGTACGATTCTGAATGTTATTAGGTATTATAGGTATTGGTTTCCTTGTATTGTATTTCAAACCATTTCATTTCACTAGGATGATTAGTACTCTAGCATTATTCAATTTGGGTTAGGTTGAATGTAATATACATATTATCTCATATAATCTCGCCATGCGCAGAAGGCTCCCCCCTTCTGTGCTGATAAACTGATTAGGTAGAAAATATATCTGACTAGTATATAGGACGCATTGTATACGGGTGGAAAGGGACGACGTTCCTTCCCGCTACCGACAGAGTCTACCAACCATAACGATGAACTTTCAGTATGGGACCAAAAAATTAACCCCTCATACAAAGTTAGAGTTCAATAGTATGGAAAAGTCAATTTTCCATGTACGCTTTCGATGTTGGTTCCATACTGAAAGTTCATCGATTACGATTAGATTACGATTAGACCATTAGGTTGGTAGACTCGATCGGTAGCGGGAAGGAACGTCGTCCCTTTCCACCCTGTATATGGAAATATTCGTCGGTTGTGGATAAGCCGTTTGACTGGATCATCACTCGATGCTTCTGGTAGACTCGAGTCTTGTATTTCTGGTTAATCTTCTAATAAGTAATATTGTATAATTGAATACATGCGACTACCAGTTTTATTGTTTTATGACTAGAGTCGGGAAGTTTGGTGGCATTGAGGACAACGAAGTATGGAGATGGCGTTGATTAAAATGTGCGTGATCGAGTGAATAATTAAATAATCGAGTCAATCGAGTGAATCATTTGTTAGCCTCCGTAGCCTAGTTGGTGGTGACACTGCCTACGAAATTGGAGGTTCCGGGTTCGAATCCGGGCGAGGGCATTATTTGTGTATTTATTTATCACATATATTTGTTGCTTGGTCGTGGCTGTCTATGTATTTAAGTATTAAGTATATGTATCTATCTATTAAATATATCATCGCCTGGTACCCACATCACAAGTCTTAATTGAGCTTACCGTGGGACTAGGTCGATTTGTGTGAGGTGTCCCAAGATATTATTAAGTATTATTAATAATTAATATTCACAAAAAATTATAAACGAAAAATCGCGAGGTTCGGTTATTTTAAACTTCATTCAATTTCACCTTTACGAGTAATATCTAACCACCTCTGAAATTAAACGCAGTTTTATGAAAATTTAATGTCTTAAGATTATTACTATGACTTAAGATTTTTTTATTGTAGTAATATTTTCTAAGTTCTAAAAATTTAATTACATATTCTTTCTTTTAGCTCATTGTTCATTAAGCTTGACACACATAAAATTATAGGCATATATTATACCGTCGAGTTCCGTATCTTCGCCTGGATTTTGACACATTTTTCAAAAAATCTCTTAAACTGGAAAGGATTTTAGTCCGTTATGGCAACAAAACCGTTTTTAGTAATCTTATTTATAATAATAAACCAGTAAAGCTTTCAATTTCATTCGTTAAGTCTGTAAAAAATGGCCCCAAAGGTGATAGGCGATGTTTGGGTATTTTTCCCTAACTTTGCCTAGGGCATTTTTACCGCTAAAAATAAACTTTTCTGAGACTTGGACATATTGAGTCGTATCTTCTTGGAGTGTATTTATGTAATATGAACCTAAAATACACCAAATTAGGTTTGTTTTTAAAAAACGTGTAGTAGGCGAAGATAGGTAGCGGTCTGAAGTTGTTTACATACATTTTCTAAAAAGAAGCTAGGGCTGCCAAAAATTAACCAACTTGTGAAATAAATGGGGGTTATGGTTTTTATAGTAAAAAATGTTAATAATTATAAAGAGATTTTTTCATTATTTAAAGAATGAACTTATCTTTCCACTTATATATTAGTTAAGGTAGTTGAGATCAAATCAATCTTTAACTTCTACACATAATTATTTAAAGTAGGTCAAAATAATACTTTTTTGTATATGTATAATATTTATATATAATATATTATAAAAAAACATAAATTAGTAAATTAAAAAATAGACAGTGACTACTACTAGGTAAGCGGCGGCGGCGATGCGGGTGGTCAGTTAATTTTTCGCGTCGGGCCTCGTAATTTTGCAAAGCATATTTTGAAAACGAAGCATACTTTTATTGACAACTTTTTTGCTGTAATTTTTAACACAAAAGTGAGGAAAAAGGAGCGAAAAAATCACGTGATGACATGTTTTCACATTCATGTTAGAGCTGAAAGCCACATTCAACAAGAAATAATTTAATTTCATAACAAATAATGCCATCCACCAATAAATGTTTCCCAACATATTTGACAACCCTAGGGGTAGGCGAAGTTCGGAGGTAAGATGGACGCCAAATCCCCTTACTTAAGTTTCATCAAATTGTGACTTCTAAACGTAAGCTAGCCATTAAATAATAGTTTCATATGAAAGACGAATAGTTATAGGGTATAATCATGTAAAAAGTTTAACATTACCTGGTGTCTATCTCTCCTTAAAACCGAAGTTAAACCACTGACAAAAAAAAACGCGTGGTCGGTGTCGCGTCTAAACCTCACTGGCCGTCAGCTATGTGAAGTTAGTCGCAGATTGTTCGAAGAATGTTGCCACCCATGAAAAATACTTTGCTTTTAGTAGTTTTATGTAAGGTTTGCACAAGAAACATCTTAGTAATATTAACTTATGTCAAACTAGGCGAACATAGGTAGCGCAGGCGAAGATACGAAACTCGACGGTATATCTACATTAATAAAATTATAGGATTTATAGGTAGGTAAATAAAATTACTCGTATTCATAATAAAAATATTTGTAACATCAACGCCACTGGTCATTTATATGCCACCCAAATTCCAGCTCTATTTCTGTCCTACGTTTCCAAATGGCCAATAGAATAAAAAATATAAAAAATTTGATAATTTACTAAAAATTCTCTAATTAAATGTAGGAATTCTGATGACCTAGACCCGCGCCGAATACCGTAAAATTGAACGAGTTTGACTTCCTTAATTACTTATTCATGTCGTTAAAAATATAAATTCATAGTTTGCAAACTTGACTGCTACGGACATGAAAAATAGAACCTGTTTGCTTTAAGTTTTCCACTCCAATCCTTGAATCAATGGTAACAACACGGTGATCAACATGGTTACAATCAAAAAATCCTCAAGATACATGAGTATTTTAAAACATGCATGAGAGTTGAGAGTATCATGGTATGATCCAATTAAAGCAAAAGGCGATATTTGATCAGAAACCGTCTACCGATCCGCTTCATACTGATCATCTAAGTGTCCACATTTATAAAAGCACACATATTTCTTTTAAGGTGCGTTCAAACCAAAAGAGCATTCGCTGTTCTATCCCCCATTCTACGAAATCAACCAATCACGTTTTGTGTAACGATCGAATTTCGTAGAGTGGAGGGTTAGAATAACGAATGCTCTTTTGGTTTGTACGCATCTTTAGTTGGTAACATTGTAGTCTCTATTCTATGCTCGCAATAGCGCGAGTTTATAATTATTGTAAGTACTTTTTTTTCAAAACTGTAAATTTACATACATAAATTAAATCTAACTAAACTAACCTGTATCTAAGTTTGGCCCTGGTGGCATTGTACCGAGGATGCTGACTGCCTTTTACTCGCTGTATATCGCAATACTAAAAGTACCTATTTGTACTTGGGGGTTTGAATTGAATAGATACTAGAAGCTACATATTATAACATTAAGTAGTATAAGACCCTAACTTTCACATAAACTTTGATTCATTTTATATTTACTGCTAATAATATGATGATGCACAACTTGGGTTACCGCAAGGAGTAGGTATGTTTGGCGTGCCTATTAAAACGTTTGCAGGAAACAATGAGTTAATAAACGTATGTCTCACAGATTTTTTTTTATTCTTCCTATATGATGCTATTTTTTCAAGATGCACCGCTAATTTTACCTAAATAGTAAAAAAAACAGAAATGATACCGCTGGTAGGTACGAGTACTATCGATATTGTGATGTTACATAGTGAATGGAATTTGCATGAAGCAAGTGAGCGGAACCACAAGCCAAAGGTGCACTACGATTTCTCTACTGTTATCTAACCTAATGAAGGAAAAAAGCAATATTTCACGCCATACATTTTCAATATTTATGTACGCAACCGGATAAATATAACTATGTACATAAAAACAACAAAAAGCCGACCTCTAGTGACAATAGCATATCAAATTCTCGTCACAGCGGCTGGTTAGGGTAGGAACCGTGACCACTCACAATGGTTGCACACCTCTGTCTGTTTATAAATATAAACTAAATACTTTAGTTTTACTATACGAGTAGGTTGTCCCCAATCAGAAATCTTGTTATGATTAGGTGTCATTAGTCAATCTGTTAGGTAGGTAAACCATGTAGAGGTTTGCGAGCAGGCCTCTATGGTATTAGAGTACATGTTCCGTTATTTTTAAGCAACATGGCCGCTCCGGTGATGTGCATAGTGTCCCAGGGAGAAGTGACCAGCTTCCTGGGACACACTATATAAGTCATACTGAACACCTTTACTATGGGACCAACAAGGAAACAGCGAAAAAATATTTGACCTTTTCATATATTTTCGTTGCGTCTCCACAGGGCGAAAGGTCAAATTTTTTTCACGGTTTCCTTATTGGTCCCATAGTAAAGGTATACTAACCTAACCTAACCTATCTCATAAGAAGTTTTAATTTTTCTTCTGATCCGAGCAATCGATCGGGCATAATCAGCCTCCATAGCCTAGTTGGTAGTGACCCTGCCTACGAAGCTGGAGGTTCCGGGTTCGAATCCCGGCGAGGGCATTATTTGTGTATTTATTTATCACAAATATTTGTTCCTTGGTCATGGCTGTCTATGTATTTAAGTATCTATATGTATCTATCTATTATATATATCGTCGCCTGGTACCCACATCACAAGCCTTAATTGAGCTTACCGTGAGACTAGGTCGATTTGTGTAATATGTCCCAAGATATTTATTTATTTATTTATTTATTTTATTTTATAATATATTATATTTATACGAGTAGTGTACTGTATTATTCCCGTACCTCTTTAATTTTTTTTTGGTTATTAGAGATGTACACTACTGTCAAAACAGATATTTTTATAAAGATTTGAGAAAATAGGTAGACAATATAGGTAGGTACGTTCACTGACAAATATTTACACTTACACCTGTATCTCGTGAAAATTACTTACATTATTTTTTAGAAAATAAAATGATAATGACAATTGATCAGGTTCAAACTTTTCGACGGCAGTGTACCTATATATTCAGATATGTCAAAATGTCGCAAGTTGGCGTAAATGCGCAGAGGTAAACTTTGATCATCATTCAGCAAGTTGTTGTATGTCAAAGGGCGCGTTTATGCGACAAATAGTACGCGTGTAATGTTGCGTAACAATTCACATGGAATAATATAGTTCCTTTCTCTGCCTGTAATTCCATACGTACGCCGAACCCTTCAATTTCCTGATACTTGCGCGTGCTCAACAATGGTGATCGTAAATCTCGATTTTATTCCACAATTCACATTTCTCAACGCATTGCATAGCGGCGTGCGCGACTCATTATTTTTATAGTTTGACTACATATGTAGTCCTACATGTTACTCCTGATTAAAAAGGCAATAAACTAATAGGGTAGCTGTACCTTCCATCTCCGATACGCGATTTGCCTACATTTTCACACAGTCATGAAACCAGGGTTCTCCATAATATTCAGTTCCCTCACATCGTCCCCCTTCGTCTTGAATGGTAAGTGTTGAGTACAGCGTACCCAGCATTGCCTATCGGCAGCTCCAGTTGGCAGAGCTCGGATACACGTGGGCCGGTCTACTGATGAGGAGGGCTGGAACGGCAGGAGGGCTTTTCTTATTAATAGGCAGGATCCATTTTTCTTCCTTTTTATTGTTCCTTTCTTGAGGGAGGTCAGCTCGACACTGCCTCCATACAAAATGCGTTGCGTATTTATACATTACTGGCCGTGATTTTCAGCCAATCGTCAAAACATGTCGACCAATCAGAAGACAGCTTATTTCTGTTTCATGAAATCTAGTTCTGTTTTGCTCATCAACTTTACTGGTCCAAAAATGCGGCGCTCTGATTGGTGGACTTTACATCGTTCGATTTATACTAGCCTACTTTCGCTAAGTTCTAAATACATTTACCTAATTTTAATCAATCCATGCCGTAATGTTTACATTCATTGTTTGTAAATAAACTTACACGTGGTTGTCCATCGTTCACAACAAAAACACATGCGGAATTGTTTACGTTCTAAACAATAGGCGTTCGACTCTCTCTATTGTTCTCAGTTAGCTGCAATGTTTTGGGTTAAAACCTTTATTTTAAACATTACGTTGGGTCACTGGCCCAAGGGTTCATTGCATCATTTGGATAGGTATATGACCTATATTTAACGGGTTATATATTTACATTTCTTACATAAATTAGGTTCTGGCGAGGTATCAAATGGTTCATACATAGTACAAAATGCAACATTCTAAATCTTATACGCTAAGTTCAGGCAAACAATATTAGCCAATAGACGACGAGAACATATTTTTAGACTCTGTTCATACATTTTGCGTTCATGAAATTACTTATACGTTACTGATTACCTATATCTAACTTAATTACGTGAGGATCATTTATTTACAGGATTTATCTTATTCCTAAGCGTTCATTGGTCGCGACGTCGTGTCGCTAACAGTAAGAGTTATGAGTTTTCCCCATTCTTCTTTCTATACTGTCATGATTGACATTAATCTCTTCATCATCACTATTTCAGCCATAAGACGTCGACTGAACATAGGCGTCCCCTAGGAAGTGACCTGCATCCATCGTCTCCCGGCGATCTCATAAGATCGTCTGTCCATCTTGTAGGTGGACGGCCTACGCTAAATCTTATTTACGCCAAATTGGGAAAAGGTAAAGGCCGGGCTGAAGTCCTGTGCGCTTACCATGAGCTCGCAGCGTGAGTTTTACTGTATCGAGCACGTAATTTAATTTCTATCCCTCTCGCTAGCACTAATACACGAGTGTGAGCGAGATGGACAAAAAGTAAATTACGCGGTCACTAATAGTTAATCTCACGCTACCAGTAGCCGTACCATGAGTTGGAAAGTAAAGGAAATGTTAGGTTTTACTTGATACATAAAGCATTTTATCGCGCTCGCATTGACATATTGGAGCGAGTGCGATGGCCTGCTTTACGTATCGAGAAAAACCTAACGTTACCGATACTTGCAAAGTCATGGTATGGCTACAGTTGCCGTACCAAGTTAATGCTAATGTAAAACTTACTCGCCAATTCACGAAAAGGACACTGGTGGTATTTAAAGAGGACATTTAATAATTAATGAAAGTAAGGACCAATCAAGGTTTTTGTTTTTTGCCTCTATTCGACTTTTCGTGAAGTTTTAAATTTCATTATTTATTTGTTACCATTATGCCCCTACTTGAACCTTTTGACTGATTTAAGGGCCTGCAGATGTTATGCATAAGGTTAGAAACTACAATTCAAGTGTTTCCACTGAGAGTCAAAAAATATAATAAATCATGTGTCTCATGATATATTTTTTATGACCTACCAGGATAAGCTAAATGCAATAAGCCTGTGTTGTGAATAGGTACAAAGCTACGACATGTAACCTCATTTTACAAAAACAAAAGAATTTTGAGTATGACCTCAACCTAAACAGGCTTTTCGTTCAAAATTTGACAAAAATCGAATATGTCCTTAGGAATCACAATGGGCAGATAAAGGCTATGGAGTTGAAGGTACGTTAAATGTATAAGTTCGCCTTGCTGCCACACGCCTTCACTTTCCGCACACACTAACATACCGTTATCAAACAATTCGTGCTACAAATTGGCGTTGCACAAGTGCAATTCATTCACCGGCTCGCTTTGCTTGATAACCTATGGCTTGGGTTGGGTCCCTGTAAATTGAATTCCTACAGAACTTAAGTTATGAAAATATATGGTTTTGGTACGTTATAGTAAGGACGAGTAAATGAATAACTATCAGAAAAAGGTAGGTACTACTACTTACTAAGGCACTGGTCTCACCGCGAGCTACTAAGCTATGAACTATCGGCTATAAACACGGGAGTGCGTATCTTTTGCTCGTGTTTATAGCTCATAGTTCATAGCTTAGTAGCTCGCGGTGAGACCAGTGCCTAAGGCGAGTATCTCGCAGAGTGTGTCTTTTGTAAAAGATTTTTTTATTTATACCATATTGGTGATAAGATAAAATATGTAGGTATGTATGTATGTATAAGATTGCAATTATATGTAGGTAGGTACCTACCAGTTGTTGTTACTCGTACATGATACGTACCTAATTTGAAAACTTCGCTCGACAAATTGCTTCATCACTACCGCTGAAATAATTCAATTCGTATTATTAAACGTTTATAACATAACTCAAAAAAAAACATTTTTTGGTGCACCACCCCCTTTGTTGTCACATAAGTACCTACCCAACCTCTCCTCTCAGTATTGGCGCAGCCAACCTCAATTCTAACTTCTAACTAGCACTTATCTCATTGAAAAACAAATTGAAACAGCAAAAACTTGTGCATTCCGTTTATAAAATGTGTCAAAGATATGCAATGTAGTGTAGGGTTTATCTGCCAATCACATTTTACGAAACATACATATTACATATATTATATTACATAGCAGATATGAGAGTTTGTGATGTGGTGCACCCATAAACTGATGGAATGGTTATTAGGCACCCTTATAGTTATCTTGTTTAAAAAAGATATACAATGTCCGAAATTAACTTGCCGTACAATTTAATTTTATATGTAGCTACAAAACTGGTAATACAATCAAGAATGCTACATAATCGTGCTTAAGTTATAATTGAAAACAACTACAAACATTTGTCGGCAACCAGAAGCTGACACAGAACACGCTTTGAAATGTCGCAGGTCAGCCATCTTGCGTAAAACTGTTTCGACAACCGCAGCGGGAATGCGCTGTTAGCAAAAAACTAAAGACTAAGTTACACAGAAGATGGTACCAATTTTAATGTCATCATTACTGTCACAATTAAAGAGATATGATCTGAAAAGCCACCTGAAGCAATGCTGCCCGACTCTTCACACGGGCGGACGGAAGAATTCCGATGTTCTTTGCTGCAGAGCCTTAGAATGGAACTCACAATGAAGGTCAGTTATGTTAAAACTGACCCACGGGGCATCACTACCGGTGTACCGGTACCGCCACCGGCTGTATGGCCTTAGCTTTACGTAAGTTGACGATAACGTTGTTGCAAAAACTTGGCAAGCGCTAAGTGAATGAATTTATAATGTAGAAAACAGGACCGACGGGTCTGTGTGGGTTACAGCAATGTAGCAATTTACTAGGGTTGTAGGGTGTGTAAAGTTATGGCATAGTGGCATTCCTCTAGGTATACTTAATATTGTACATACACTGTTTATAATTATATTAATTATAAACAAATAACGTATGTTTTTTAACAATGGTGATATTCGGGAATTTAATAGGTTATAATCAGTATCTTAAATTGTGAGCTCAATTCACAATAAAGGAATTCCAGTAGCCGTACCATGACTTTGCAAGTATCGGTAATGTTAGGTTTTTCTCAATACGTCAATCAGGCCATCGCGATCGCACCAATATGTCAGTGCAAGCGCGATAGAATGCATTACGTATCGAGTAAAAGTTAACGTATCCTTTACTTTCCAACTCATGGTACGGCTTCAGGAACATGTTGATTGTTACTGCTAACGCGATGTCGATGTTTGCTAAATTAAGCAGATACAAATTTATGTGGACTTGAAATTGGTTCTATAAAAACAAATAAAATATTAATTTATTCGTTTAATACCCTCCATGTCAAAAAAGATGAGGCAATTTCCTTGACGCAAAAAATCAAAAACAATTGTGTTTCGAATATAACTCCACAGTTTTCGCTAAATAGGTGTGCCTCATCCACCTACAACAGAATTAAGTTAATCGAAAATAAAATTAGCGACGGCGATCTTAAAAGTGCCGCTCGTCTACTATTCACAAGTGACGTACTGTCGCCAGATACTGCTGACACTCTCTCGGCCTTACGATCTAAACATCCCCCGGCTCCTGCAACCCCGTACCAGTTAGACCCACCCACAGCTGACCGGGCCTGCCTCCGAATCGAAGCGAAGGACGTCATCGACGCTATAAATTCTTTCAAAACCGGTTCGGCGGCTGGCCTGGATGGGATCTCACCCCAACATTTGAAGGATCTAACCTCTCATTGTTCGGGCGACGCAGGTGAACAGCTCGTCTGTTCCCTTACTAAATTAATAAATTTCATGTTTTCAGGCAAAATCAACTCGCAAATTGTCCCACTTTTCTTTGGCGCTAACCTGATTGCCCTTTCAAAAAAGGACGGAGGGGTGAGGCCTATTGCTGTTGGGTCAACTCTACGTCGTTTGGCATCCAAAATTGCGGTTAGACACATTAAGTCAAAATTACAGTCTATTTTCGAACCAGTTCAGTTAGGTTTTGGCACGAAAGGTGGGTGCGAAGCAGCCGTCCATGCTTTACGCACCTATCTTTCACACGATGATTGTGAAATTGTAGTCAAAATTGATGTAAAAAACGCCTTTAATTCGGTAAATAGGGACACTTTGCTGGCAGAAGTAAAGGAACAAATTCCCGAACTCTATAACTACCTTTATCTCTGCTATGCAGATCCATCTAAATTACTATACAAGTCCCACCAATTATCATCTGAGGTGGGATGTCAGCAAGGTGACCCCCTTGGGCCAGCAATTTTCAGTTTAGCCATAAATCACATAATACAAAAAATTAAATCAAAATTTAATGTCTGGTATTTAGACGATGGGACCCTAGGAGGTGACGTGGATACCGTACTGTCCGATTTGTCTCTTATCAAAACTAATTTTGAAAATATTGGTTTAGAACTAAATTATAGTAAATGCGAACTCTTTATTCAAAAGACTTCCTATAGTTTGACTGTTTTAAAATCCAAATTTGATTGTTTGACTCCTGGTATAAAAATAGTAGACAAATATTCACTTTGCCTCCTGGGTTCTCCTATTTTTGAAGAATCCTTTCCCGATTATATTTCTAACTCGATTTCTAAATTCCAAAATCACGCAAATCGTCTACTCGAAATTAGCCCTCATTATGCTCTTGCGATTCTTAAGTTTTGTCTTTTTGTCCCTAAATTGCATACGTGCTGCGTTGCTGTCCGTTCTGGAAAAATATTAATTTATTAACACCTTTAGACGACTTAATCAAAATTACCATAGAAAAAATTCTAAATATTCAGCTAACGGAGCGTTCCTGGTCCCAAGCATCCCTCCCTATACGGTATGGGGGTTTAGGGATACGAAAAATTTCATGTGTGGCTTCTCCTGCATTTTTGGCATCCGTCCACAGCACGTCTGATCTCACAGGAAAGATCCTAAGGGCTCTGCCTATTAACTGTGAGACTGCGGGTTTGGAGGACGCCAAAAATGCATTCAAAATTGCTTGCCCTTCTAAAAATTTTCCTGACAACCTAAAATCGCAAAGGAGCTGGGACAATGTGTATTGTGATCTAACATACAATTCTCTTCTAAACAGCTCTGCAGGTCCAGATCGTGCGAGACTTTTGGCGGTCGGAACCCGGGAAGCTGGTTACTGGCTGCATGCCCATCCTTCGGCTAGTACTGGTACTTTCCTGGATCCGGCCTCTCTTAGGCTCGCAACCGGCCTGAGACTCGGGGCCGCGGTATGTACCCCTCACTTATGCTGTTGTGGCACAGACGTGGACCGACTGGGATACCACGGACTAAGTTGTCAAAAAAGCGCAGGCCGTATTTCCAGACATGCGACGCTTAACGACATAATCCGCAGGTCTCTTGCCACGATCAACGTACCTGCTCTTCTTGAGCCTACTGGTATTATTAGGGATGATGGTAAGAGACCTGATGGTGTGTCTTTGGTTCCTTGGAGCTTGGGACAGATGTTGGTATGGGATGCTACTTGCGTAGATACCCTGGCACCGTCCCATCTTCAACGAACTACGTTTAAGGCAGCCGCTGCGGCTGAAAATGCCGAATTTTTAAAACGTAATAAATATAAGGGCCTCGGCAAAGAGTACGATTTTGTACCGTTTGGCGTAGAAACTTTAGGTTCTTGGGGCCCCAGCGCACGCAAATTGTTTGCTGAGATCGCGAAACGTCTGGTTGATGTAACTAGAGACCGAAGAGCTGAGTCATCGCACGTATTAGGATACATGGATTCCTTTAATTTATAATAAGATACTCGTGCAGCTCCGGTATTGCCAGTGCCACTACATTCCAGACGATACGTGTAGATTGTTCTTATCTCCTATTTACAATATTTGTTCGAGATAACCGGTATGCCACTAAGCCAGAGATCCATTGAGACAGGAGCAGGTGCTCGATACCTGATGCCCTGGTGCTAGATATTTTGGTTCATTTTCGTCAATAGCGTAGCAGCAGCGGTTTGCTATCAGAGTTGATCGGCCCCCATTAATAGACCTTTTTTTTAAGTACAAAACTAGCCTAGAAATTATGGTAACGGCTTTTTTGTCGCTATGGATTAGGAGTATAAGTAATTATTATTTTTATTAGGTATATTAATTTTGCAAAATTTTACATGAAATTACCTACTGCTCCTTTTTTATCCAAAATCTAAACGCTAAAAATATGAATTCGATGCGTTCCACGGTTTTTATTTACTTTGGCTTAAAATACACGGGTTACACTACAATCCACATTTTGTACATGACGAGCGCATATATACTGCCACACACCAGAAATATGTTGAAAAATTTAAGGTCGACGAAATCTCGTTCGTCCTTGACATACTCGTATGGATAAAATAGGAAATATTGCTGTATATATGAAGGGTCCACGGAAAAAACATGTCCAATGATTAAAAAAATCAGGGTAAATTCACACCTTATTCTGTTAAAAGTAAGATGGTTTTTCCTTCTGTAATTTGTATTGACTAGACATGTTCTTTCCGTGGACCCTTCATATGTGTGTGTGTGTGTGTACGACTACAAAGCAAAATAACATGCTTCGGACGACAATCTTTTATCGCCTGAAGTGGATATTAACCCAAGTATTAATAGCTGAGATTCAGTTAATATTATCAGAAGTAACGTGTTGTTGAAGCGTTATGGAGATCATATCGTCCCGCATTAGTATGCTAGTTTAGCGTCGGCATTACTTGCAGCAGGTCTGAATATCTGACATTCTAAGATAATCTGTAGGAAGCTTACTAGCGTTTTAGTACTGGCATGTCATAAGATGCCTTTGCCGAAGCGTACAGATTTGTTATAGTGACATTACATTATACTGAAGTTGTGATTTTACTGTGAATTAATGATACTGATAACATTCGCTTGACTCAACTTAGCTTGAATTCTTAGTTATGATTCCAATAATAATACTTAGGTACCTAACTTGGGACCATCTTTTTAAAGTTGGTGGGGGCCATATGAGGTATAAGATTTTTTCGTGATGAAGATTTCATGACAGATTTTAAAGGTTCTCTGTGGTTAATGCTCGCCTGCTTGTCACACGACTCTGGACTCTACCAACTACTGTTGGCCCTAAGTGCCCTTACGTAGTTTAGGACTAATCAGTAGGGTTAGGATTTTGGTGGCATTTATTGAACATAGAGCAGTGGAGTCGATGTTACAAACATTTTTAAGTTGAATAAATGATTAACTTATAAAATAATAACGAAATAGTGTTAATTTCAAGCAGGATTTATCAAGCAATTTAAATAAATAACATGAATTTTATTTTAAAGAAACTAGAAGAATATTAATTTTCAATTAAAAATGTTGGTATATGAGAAAAAAAAAATTTTAAGGTTCGAGTTCTCTCGAAGACCGTAAATATTATATAATAATCATATGCTATATTACAAAGAATGATTGAACTTCAATTCATAGGTAGTCAAATATTAAAGATGAAATTATTTAATACTTAAAATTAGCGAAACCCTGTGTAAAATAATTATTATCTGATTAATTAATTATTCAATCAATCATTAAAAAATTAAACAACGACTCCACTGTTCTCTGTCCACCTAATGCCACCAAAATTCCTAACCCTACTAATCAGTTTTGGTTTTCACGTGTCAACTTGGTCGTATGGTTCACCAGCCGAAGCCATGTTTACCCGACGTGTTTTATTTATTATATTAAATATAAATACTTAATAGTAATCCTCACAAATTATTAGCGGCCATTCCACCAGGGCTAAAGCAATTATTCTACATGACGAAGGCGGAGCCCAACGTTCTGTATCATTATAAACATACAAGTAAATGTCAAAAAGGTTATAATATATGTATTCTATTATTTAAGATCAGATTAAATATCACCGATCCATGGTCAATTGACCATAAAACAATGAAATATCTTTGCTCTAGGCAACTTTCCAATGACCCATAATTTTGCTAAAGACTAATTATTGCCATAATTTTATTTATTTTACAGATTTCTCAGGTATGACTTTATGTATGTACCTACTTACATGAATTATTAGCATCATCTCTACACGAACATGAAGTATGATGGAAAATCACATGATGTGTTACGAATTCAAAATTTGCCTCCTGTCAACATGAATGACCGTAGAGCGGTAGAGTGAATGTTAATTTTTGCTGTAGGTCGATGCCCTTCGTTTATCCATAGACCACAAGTTAACAGAGCGAGACCATAAATCATGAAGGCTTGTGATGTTTTGACGCTTCGATGAATTTTGGCTGTTTTGCAATTGAAAAAGGATGTATATAATAGTAATTTTAGTGTATCTGTTTAAGAAACGTTAATCCAAAGCGAGATTTTGTAACCTTCAAAATGTTTCTCTTCAAATTTCATACGGTAAACCGCATATTTATAAATCGTGACAACTTAATAGTGGTGTTAGATTTTGTATGAACGTGGAAAATAAAACACCAGAAATATGTTTTTGTTTGCGTTTATGTAAGATAGCAGATAGAGGGTAGAAAATAGGATAGGATCCTTTATTGAGATTAAATAGGTATACGTTATGGATGTTTAATTTTTCAAATTAATTATAATTTATACGAATTCACTCTGCTTGGTGTACCCTCCGGTGTTGCCTGTAATAGAAGCACTAAGTAAAATTAAAACTATATTCATCCCACGCTATCCTTTAGTCTTAATTGATTATGTTTTAAGTGTTTCTCTGTAAAGCTAGAAATATTTACAAATTGTACAGTACTTTACTTAAATATAGTCTAATTAATTATGAACTGTAATAAAAACCACAAACCAATAGCCCAATACTAAGAAACCAGCGAAAAACATCGGTATAAAAAGACCAAAAATCACCTCTAACCGGTTCCATGCCCTCTAAAAGTTTAAGAATTCGCGATGCGATGTGTATCAATCAGATCTTAACGATATGCCCCAACCTTGATATTTCGTTTCGGAACAACTTCGAACAAAATACCGTTGTTGCTCAATAACCGTATAATAAATATATGTGACTAACTGACTACATAATCCATTATATACTCGTATATAGACTAGCCATCCGGCTGTCGATTTAATAAAGCCTACTTATAACTAAGTGTTACTTAGGTACCAATGGAACCAACGGCGAGAACCTATTTTTCTTTAATAATCATCAGTGTGCAGCATCTACCGTTAATTAGGTAATATTTATTAATTATTATCGTTATAGCTCATCAGTTTTCCTCTTGCTTCAAGGCTTCAAGTGAGCCTTTCCCTACATTTATAAAATTAATGGTGAAAGTGAATGAACGAACATGAATTTTATATCCAAATAATATAATTGAATCCAGCACTAATACGTTTACGATTAGTTTCGTGAAAAGCTTCAATGCTTGTGACGCTTCTCGAGTATTTTCCTGAAGTTACAGGCTTAAGTGACCGCTTCCCATCAGGCAAACTGTCCACTTGTTTATAGTGCTGGATTAAATTGCAAACATATAGATACATGGTTTGGATTGAATCGTAGAAAACATATTGTATACAATTTAATTTTCATATCTTATACGTTACTTGGACCATGATTAGCGACAAAGCTTTATGTCATGTCAAGGTCGGATAAAACACTGTAACGTAATTTTACATTACATATTTTATTATTTTCTTGACTTTATTTCCCTAGTGCGTGTATTTTATTTTATCGTCTCTCGTCACAAATTTACTAAATACTTATGGCACTTAATAATCTAGTAACTGGAGTTCGAGGCCAAAGAATCTACGAAAATATTGCCACACCAATGAAATGTTCTTACAATAGTAAATCCTTATTTTCTAAAAACAGACGTTGAGATATATTATGTTATTTATTGGTAATTTTAAATCTTTAATTTATAGAAATAATATTATTTACTTATTTTCACGTAAATATAAGATATTTTAATAAAAACATAATTATCCGCAATCATTAGTAACAAAGTTGGTATTGCGCTAGTATCACCTCAGGTGTTAATAACATTTGGTACAGCAATTTAACTACACATAAATTAAAAGGTAGGTATGGTTAAATTACTAAGCAGTATAAGTACTATACTATTACTAAGCAGTTTTAACCCGTAATAAGGTAGGGGTGCCTTATTACGGGTTAAAATTATGGGAAAGAAATTTGGAAATGTAAAATGAAAGCTTTTTTGTATTTTATTCTTTATTTGTCTTCTTCATCACTTATCCTCCTGAGTCCTGGGTAAAAATCGAGTACACTCCCATAAAAGCCGAGAGTCCTTTATAACACCATCAGTGTTGAGTCCTGAACTTACGGTCGCTTATTTTAAGGTTTAAAATGAGTAAGGGGTGTATTACGGGGTGTATTTGGCCTTATTACGGGTTAAAACTGCTTAGTAATAGTATAGTATAGTACTTATACTGCTTAGTAATTTAACCATACCTACTGTCATAACAAATATGGCACGCTGTCGTATGTGTTCACTAGTAATTCAACTTCTTTTTAAAATAGGCTTTGAAACGTTGGCTCTTATAATTTTAAGTTCTTTACAAGAAAATTTTGTCATATCGATGTTAGTTAAGAGAAAATAAAAGTTTTTAGGTATTTACGTGTTTTTCAGAAAATCCTAGTTGTGACAGCCATATTAAACAAAAAGGCGTACAAACATTACACAGGTATATAATGTTTTTATTAGGAATTATTTTAAATAAATAAATTAAATAACAAAAAGGTTGTGGAAACCTGAAAACTTTATTTGACAATGACATAAGAGACTTTGACGGATTTGACAATAACGCATCTGTCGTAGTTTCGTTGGCCTCGAACTCCAATTACTAGATTAGTTTATCGACAATAACAAACTTTAAAAACATTTGCAACAGAAATCAAAACTTGACCTTGAGTGTCAAAGCAATTACGTATGTCCGGTAGTAAACAACTTTATGACACCAATCCAATTAAAATATTCATGTACACATAACATTATTTCAGTTTACACTGAACCGTAGATAACCTTTACAGATACTAGAAGGAATCTTTATTAATTATTATTTGCAGTATTTGTAAACAAATGCATTAGATGTGATATATGTTGCGATGATTATGTAATTAATATTTTTTTACTTTGATGTGATTTAACTCCACTATTTTCAATATGATATAAGTAAGACCCCATACGACATCAGCCTCAGACAGTCATCATAATGATTTAATCTGTGACTTTTGGTCTTTCAGTATATGTACATACATTATGTTTATGTGTATTCCGACTAGGTACGTCTTTGTATTTCACCTCATCGTAAATCTTATGTTCAGTTTTCATTGCCGTGCTGTATGTAGTCTTTACTAAATTATCTCCTTAAAAGTAAACCTATTTGGCATCTCTATGTCCTGTTAAAAATAATTGTCCGCACATGCATGCGTCGTAACTTATATAAGATACATGACTTTCCGCCCAGTTCAATTCAGTCTACATGCTATACATATTGTATTGTATTTTGGGCATTTTTTTCCGCAACTCGCTGGCCCAGTACTTGTTGGGGACTTCACATACACCCTTGAATTTCTTCGCAGGTGTATGCAGGTTTCCTCATGTATTATACTCGTACAACTTTTTTCAACCTATGACCCTCTAAAGATATAATTCAGGTAGTTATTTTAACATAATACGGAAAAGCACTTATAACGCAATCTTGTAAAGGTATACTAGTTCGAGGAATTTGCCGTAAGTGTTTGGCGGTGGTCTAACAACTTATTTACGAACACCACAGGCGTAAGTGCCTGTCGTTACTGGTAACATTTTATGAGGATGTTCATAAATATGGTATAATATGCTCACTTGTTTAAATATATAAACCTTGTTTATGAACTGAACGTCGGTTGCGAAAGACCATTAGTAAGTAACATATAGAGTTGAGTTAACATACAGAGCGGAACAAGATTGTATTACAGATTACTACGTTTGGAATTTCGAATACAATTGTCATTTCATTCCAAACTTAATAAAAAACTATTTCCAAGTCGTATCGTAAGATAAATTATACAGCCGTAATTATTTCCTAGTTGGATTGACCGACATCCCATGTCTATGTTGAAGCGTTGACATTACCATTACCAATACACAGTAGCTACCAATTACCTAAATCAACCATATCAGATTCGGTCAGATTAATCTTTTATATCCCAGATACTTTTACAAATACAATTGAGGTAGTCGCGTAATATTTGTCTAATAAACTGCCTTAAAAACGATAGGAGTAGGCCTATTGTTGAATGGTTTCGAAAAGCAAAGACGGTTGGTGTAATTTAAAACGGCTGACAGCGTGTAATCATGATGCATTGTAGAGTACGAATTTAGGCTCACAAAAAGCTGACCGGCCCGTTACAACGCGGCTACCGTAATGATAACCAAACAAAATAACTGTGCCACTTGCATTCTTATTGCTTCCACCTTTTTGATTATCATTTTGTAAAGTCAAACCATTAGGCTTTTTGCTTATTTCAAAGGTCAAATAAGCAAAGGGCAACTTAACCGGCTTTCATTTTGCAAATCCCATTCTTAATATATAACTGTCACGAAATTAACATCTCTGATTGAATTAACATGAAATCCGCGAAACAATATGTAAGACTATCGTAATAGCCATCATTTATGCAGATCATTTGGGCAATTGATCCACTTAATGATGGCCATTGATCTTAATTAATTCGTCATCTGCCACAGTTACGCAACGTTGCAGCCACAATGAAATATTCAAGAAAAGTTTAAAACAATCGTTTGTATGCGTTGTCCGTTTTGCCATGACGCAAGGCAGTGGCAAAACGCCCGGAGCCTGGGTTGGGTTGCCTCACAACCCTTTCGATTGCTATCTCGCTCGGATATTTTGTCATACCTCTCTGTTTAGATTTGCACCTATGTGTGATATTTGACATGGTGTCTAATTCGTACTGATTTATATTATGTGTGTGAAATAGACCGAGAGACTGCGTTGTATTGTGGTTATGAGTACATTCTTATCTGTATTCTCATTATACAAAATACCTACTTATCTGATTCTTCGTCATTAACTTGACACTTTGGAAATCTGATTTGTGTAGATAAGAGCGACAATTGTCAGGTTAAGGTTAACTCTCGTTCTCGATTGAATTGTAATACTCACTCAATCACCTGGTCAATTGAATTGCTGGATTACGAATGAGCACTGCATTCGATTAGTTACTAGGTAGGTACAGCAATCATGGCTTCAGCTATAATCAAATGATTCCTAGGTTTTTCCGGTTATGAATATATACGTTTTCCCCTCACTAGCTCGTAAAGTGCTCGTTTATCCTTTAATACGAACGTGTAAAAACGCATATTATTCACTTGTGTGGCAAAGTAATGACCTTGGTTTTGGAATAACAAAACGTAAAATGCTCATGGAAATCGTTCCATATTAATGATAATTAAATAATTTGTTTGAGAATTTAGTGTAAAATACAAACCTTTATATAATATGATGATTTTAACATATAAATCCTAAAATTCCATAAGTAACAATTGTTTTAGTGAATGATGATAAGATGACTAGATGCAATCACAAAACGCAGAAAATGTCAACGTCAACTTGTCAAAGAATATTATAGGTTATAATCTTTATTTACCGACTCGAACACGCTTAAAAATAGTAAACTAAACAACTTATTTTACTTCTCGTATGTTAAAACACTCGCTGCGCTCAGGATTCTATTTTAGAACCACTCGCTTCGCTCGTGGTTCAACTATAGAATCCTCTCGCTTGCTCGTGTTTCAATTTCATACTCGCGGGTAAAATACAACATTGCACCCTTGTATAACAAATAACTATTATCGCACCTCTATGTCACCATCTTTTTTGTTCTGTTTAATTATCTGTTTCAACACCGCCTAATTTGGCATGTTGAATGTACTTTAAAGCAGGCTCTGGTTGTTTCACTTCGTTAAGACTATTGTCTACGGCTATTTATTGGTCCGTACGCATTGTATTATGTCGCAAGCTTGATTTTCAATTGATACTTCCTAGTTTGGCGAACGGGGGCATTAAATGAGCTAAATCAGCCAAGCTGTGCGAGTGTATATTACAGACGACTTCATACACGACACGCAGAGCTTAGTGAGAGATTTTGACTATGTATACCTAAAATGTTTTAAACATTGTCTGATATAATGTAAGTTTTCAAAAATAATATCTTTAAATATGTATGTAACTACTTATAACTAAATGGTTAAATTCACTTGTACTTTGTCACTCCGCGTGACATGTTTCGGAGAGCCTAAGTACGTACTTAGGCTCTCCGAAATGTTCCGGAATGTTTCGGAGACGTCTCCGAAACATGTCGCGCACGTCCTGTAATATTATACTAATAAATAAAGGAAAAATATATTCTATTTTCTTAGGTTACTGCGATAATTATTCATGAAATCATACTATTTAACGGATTATATCACGTATATTCATTAATTTAACTACATCCCGGCATTTCGGATACACCCACCCGTAGGCCACGATTACGAACCGTTAAAATAATTTTATATCATGAATAACTATCGCTATTTTGTTTCACGGAAAAGATATTAGTAAAACACTTGGTATCTCAACGTCTATAGAATGAAAGATCATTAAATGGCATTACATTACGAATTTAACATGTACATTTTTTTACTTATACCCAACACAGTACTGTATCTTCTTATCTGTTTTGAGTAGATAGATATCCTTATTTAGCGTTGACTGGACCGTTAGGTCGAAAGCATACGAATATCGTTGCTTACATCCTTATTTGGTATTCCAATTTAAATATTCCTAACTAGTTATGGTTTTGTATTGTGACAAACAAGCATATATTTTTTTCTTTTATTGTTTTAAGTAACTGCTTATGTTACATTGATATTCAAAATGCGATATTGAAAATAAGATAAGTATAATATTTTCATTTTATCTTGTGAACCAGTGTGCAATGGTAAGGTAATATGAATTTGATAATTTGCAAAATGTTCCAGAAAATGTCGGAAGTTAATTTTCAATAGCATATTTGCTGTATAGGTTTTACCTCATGGAAATTGTCAAAGAGGAGATGTCGTTTCTGCGGATTAAGATCTTACAACACATTGCCTTCTTTGTCCTAATCTTTTGCAATCTCCACAGTTTTTTTTTTTTGTTTATGACCCTTCACATGGCGTTATTTGTTAATTTTGGTACCTATTTAAGTAATAATACAATTTTTATTAATATGTTAATATTGCTGCGGTGTTTCTCTTTGGATCATTTAGTATTTTAATTACAACAAAATATAATTCATATCTTATTTGGTTCATTTGTCTCATCCCTATTCGCATCTTATCAGGGCGTCGTGTCAAAATTCTTGTTGTCTGTGTCCTTATCTTTATTGTATGAAATGAATATTAATTTTATTACGATAATAAAGTATGTCAATTTGTTTTCACTCCTATGTATATGTATACTTACGATTTACGTACTTTAATATTTATGAATATCAAACGTCCCAGGTCTCAGTCACATTTCTCTCATCTTCGTACTTAAATACATAATAGTACGTGTTAGTCGGACCTGTCTGGAACCATTTCGTTACAATAGCTGCCTATATTACCTTTGTAATCATGTGTGTCCAATCGTTATTTATTGTTACTTTATATCAGAATACGTACGGATATTAGTTCTACCTTTGCTTTTATCTATAAATTATCTATGTTTATATTAGTCTCTTGATTTTTGTATTGCAGTGTAATCAACACACTTCTATCATGGTTTTTCCTATTTCATAATTATTATTAACAACTTAGATCATGCTTTAATGTGTAATTTGAATAAGAATTGTCTTCATTTTTTAACAGATCCATATAGACAAGGGGAACTAGTAAACATTAAAATGAAACAAGTTTAAAAAAAGACAATAAAACTAAAAATTCATATTAATCTTGAACTTAGAGCCCGACGTAAAAAAGATAGCGATCGAGAAAAATTTCACCGCACGCGGGCCCTCGGTCCCGGAACTTTCTACCAAAAATTATTCAACAAATAAAAGTAAAAGTTAATAATTGCATGCAACCCAAACTGGATAGTCGTGTTACAGACGATAGAGGGCGTGTCGAAGGGCCCGAATTCGAAACTATTGGAGGCCCAGACAACTTTCAATAGGAACTTGTAGAACTATAATTTATGCGCATGCGGTAATGCGCGTGAGAGTATTTTAAACAAGGCTTTAGGCATAAAGAGTTATGACAATAAATAATAAATAGGTACTTTGATTTTCTCGCGAACAGCTTGGGCAAAGTTGGTAAATAATAACATTATTATTTGTTATAAGAAATGTTAAGGACTAAATAAGGAGTGAAAACCTTGACCGTGTCTTGATAAAAACTCAATTTTTATTGTTATTATAAAATTAAGAAATTGTAACATATCTGGTTAAGTGGCGAATGGTAATAAACATTTTTATTTTGAAATTTTCGTAGTAGCATTGTTTGTGTATTTGAAATAAACGTTATTACGTACGCATAGTAACTGCAGTGCCTACAACTACATTCAATAATAGGTAATTCAATTAGGTTTTCGCTATTTGCTTTGTTTACTCGTAGTGAGACGTCTTTAGACTTTCAGAACGGATTTCTTTTGGCATTAACGTATTCTTGCCATCGAGGGCCCCAAAAATCGATCCATCAAAACACGATGTGGCCCGACAAAAACAGAACCGGCTCCTCAGAGCAACAGCCGGCATGCGGCCTACACCCAAGGTCGTCGGTGTACCGCTTTACAATAGTCTTTTTTGTACCACCTTTCTTCGTTGCTGCATCCAAAGCGTCTTTATCAACAACAATGATCTCGTCATATTCAACTTTATCTCTCTTCAATTTAGGTTTCATTTTGACAACTGCTCTCCTGGAATTCCTAAGGTGGCATGTGTTATGCTTTTTTTGCCAAAAGTTTTTTTTCTTTATGATGGTCCGAAATGATAGGTTCAATCTCGACTCGCAATTTTTTGCAATCGTATTTTCTGTATCTTGATATTCTGGATCCTCCAGTTAAATTTCAATGGATACCTACGCTATTTGTTTTCTCAATCGCGGCTTTGTTAGGGTACCGTAGTAAACTTGGAACCGTTCTAGTTTCGCCATGTCCGTCTGTCTGTCTGTCCGCAGCATAGCGGCGACGTTAATACTAGAAATTTGCAATTTGTTATTAGATATACCTACTTATTAATCACGCCATCGAAGTGGGAGAATAATTTCACGATGAAGATGATTTTTTAAATGAAATCCTACTGTGTGTGGTCTCGTTGAATAGAATTTTTAAAAATATTAGGGTCCAAAAAAGTTTAAAAATAAAGAAGGTGGTTCCTGGCTCTGGCTCTGGCTTAGGGCTCGTTCAAAAATCAAGTTCAAAGTTCAAGTTTGAAAGAAAAATATATATTTTGAACAATCGGCCCTGCCGTTTTTGCATTACTACCAAACCCTAAAATGAGGATGGGCTGACAATCCTGACATGCTCTAGGCCGGGTTTTTATTTTAAATTAATTATACTGCTTTTTGCATATATTTTGGTTGAATCGTGATGAAAGCTGAATATCTTTTCGAGGCAGTCGTATATCAAACCATTATAATGATAGCAGATCAATGGTTACCGCGGATTTTCCTCTACAGATCCCAAGCAACATGTTTCCAGGAACATTGCCAAAGAATCCAAAGAATTTCAGCTTCCTCTGTTACAATATCTGCATATTATTTCCCAACCACAACATTTTGCTTAAATCGTAATCGCAACTTGATGTAGTAATTAATAATGAATTAGCAAACCAGAATAATATACCAAGTAATGTACTTTGGTACGAGATAGATGCACGAGTAGATATATCGGTACTTAGGTAATTCTAAAGGCATTTCTTCTAGGTTCGCCTCTTTTTATTTTTATAATGAGATTATTGTATTACAAGCAATAATATAACAAACGAATGAGGATGTGTTCTTTCGTGGCAAGTTTTTTCTTTTTATTTTGTTTTCGATATAGGTTATCTTCTTCCACGCACAGGAAAGCCCGGTTTCTCCGAAGGATTGCTTATCTCACATTGTTTTTTCTTTTTCAAGGTATTAGTCGATCAATTTAAGATCACCCTTTCGTTATTCAATAACCTGGCTAACCAGCTGTCGCAAGAGTCTGGTTTCGCCATTGGTATTGGATACCAGATACCAAATACCGAGACGACATGTGGTTCCATTTTAGACCTTTATTGCCACACCTAAGCTAAGGGAATATTAGAGCCGATATTAGTTTGATCTGAACTTGATTTGTAGAATATTCTTCTGTAGAATTTTAGGAAATATTAGGACACGTTTCTACACATTAAGAAATATTGTATCTAGATATCTCATAAGAGATATATAATTATGCAATACTAATGATGCAGGGAAATAATTACAAATGTTAGAAAGGTTATTATGTATTTATTTGTAAGCATAATACGCAAGTCAATTTATAATTATAATATCATTTTACTACCTACTTAAATATGCTAAGGTATATGCTTAGCTGAAATAATTACTTGAATATACAAAGTCTAGCTCCCGTCCCTTAGTTTCCGTCCCTTTCTGTCTTATATACATTATTAAGACCGAAAGGGACAAGCAATACTTATCGGCTTGCTATGTTAGGGGACGTTTATGAATAGGGGGGATAAATATTTTCTATCTATAAGGCTCATAATATGTTATGGATTTTGATAATTTTCCTTGTCCCGACGACTGAAATCTAGGAAGCATTTTATTCCTCGTGACAACGTTTCATTGATTACTATAATTTTTGATAATACATATTTGTCAGCACAAGTGAACTAAGTATCTATATCTACGTCCCTGCAAACATCATAACTATGTAGAAGTTTCTCAAGCTATTCGGAATGTAGGGTACTTCTTTATTTGGTGTGGGTTTAAGCCAGCTGCGAGTTGCTATGGCATCCACCGCTCAGACCGTGAGTCTGGTAGTTTACATTATAGTTAATATATCTCTTTTAAGTATTTTGTATTTGTATACTTGTCGGATGATGGGACGATTTCAGACCTTTTACCTGAGCTGAGCTTTTATAAATCTGCGACTATGTGAAAACATGGACATCTAACGCGAGAGCGCAAAAATGCTTCCAAAAATGATTGCAATTGGGGGGCAGGACATAGCGCTTTTCTTAACACCACGGATATTTCGGCATAACCTCTTTGATTTTAAACAAAATATAGATAGTCAATCAAAAAAGTCACAACTATTTCTAAATAGGTAGCGGTTTAAAGTTATTTAGGTCCAGGTACAGAAATTCCTATTTAAGCGTGATTTTCTGTATTAATTATTCTATCAACTTAGAAATCACGTCCATATTATTGCGAACAATGACGCACATTTGTCCGATCTCTGCGCATGAACCACGACGTAAACCAGATGGCTACATAGTTTCTGAATTTGGTAAATTTTCGCAGTTTTGATATGGTAAAATTCCAGACTAAATCTTCCGATGGAAGCCGAGTGAATGAATTGAAAATTGCGATAATACTATGTTGATTCAGAATTCCACGTGGTGCTTATATGTACCTTTAAACCGGCACCGGCTTACGTCCGAGGTTCGCTAAGTAACTCAAAAACATGCGTTTTCTCAAAGATAAAACCAAGCTAGATTAATTAATTAATTTATTTATTTATTTAATCTTTATTGCACAAAAAGAAACAATTGTACAAAAGGCGGACTTAATGCTACAAGGCATTCTCTACCAGTCAACCTTCGGGCAAAGCAGAAAATATGTAGGCGGTGCGATAAATGCAGAGTTAAAGTTACAAAAAAAAAGGGGAAATACTATAACTTGACTGATAAATTAATATTTAAAAAAAAACACAATATAGAGTAAAATATACACATATGGATATATACATAAATTACATACATATACATAATAATAACAGATGAATTTATCTCGCTAGTAAACCCCTAAACAGCAAACACCAAATTATTTGTACGCCATTAATTAAATACCTATCCCATCCCATTAATATAAATGTAAACTAGAACTGCTTATTTAAAAGTAACTATACTTAAGATATAATATCAAATCGTTATTAAGTATCATGCCTATCTGGATGCTTGGATAGATTAGCTAGTAGTGGGTTCCATTTCCTGCGTTATTATAGATATAGCAGAAGCACGCAATCGTTCAGTATTCATAGCTTTTTTACACGGGGAAATTCATTAGAAGTGTAATTAATTGCATGACATTGTGCAACAGAATTTGTTAATGCTTTTGTGGTTATATTTGGCGTGGTTTGAATTACTTACTTCATGATTGAAAATTGTATCATACGAGTACAGGGTTTGCTTCTCTATAGGTATAGACATACGAATTTCATCACTTCGTACCATTATTGCCATATTCCAATCCATACTAATATTCAATACAATTCGTCGATTGTAATATGAATTAATGTAACCACCAAAATGTCGAAATTGAGTTAAGTATACCGTTCGACTGCAAATTTCCTGCTCTATCGAACGGTGTATATAAAATATTGATATCCCGAAAAAAATGTTGATTACGTTAACAAAAACTTTGCCGTTTTATTAAGTTTCTACGTTTTTTATTAATGTATGTAACGTTTTGTTTTGTTGTGTTGCACCATATTTTTATAAATGTCAATGCTGTAAGCGCCATCTGTATTGTATGGCTCATAAGCAATTCGATTTCAATTTGTGAGTTACACTAAATTACAAAATCGACTTTTGATGATTTTCATTAAATTATTAACGTATCTCCAAATTTTTTCAAAAATATTTACGGTAAGCACCAGCCATTTCCTGAACTACAAGTGTGGTCGTAGTTAGTAACTGTCTATCAAATAGACCTCTCAAAAATAAAAGAAACAAGATAAACATCATTTCAATAGGATAATTAACTAAAAAGATACAACATACTTTATAAATGTCAAATTCGTTTTTGGGCCCTCCTGAAAAATCGTCATTTGGTGGTTACATTAATTCATATTACAACTGACGAGTCATGTCCTGTGTTTGCGGACAAATATGTAAGTCTCAGGTAACTATTGAATATTAGTGCAAATAAACATTCCTAGAAATTCTTTTGAGAGTGACTACCTTCTAAAGTTACGCAAACCTTTACTTAGCTAATTAAACATATGAAAACTCAACGCCAAACACTTTCTTTACGTTTAGAAAAGGACCTTTTATCATATGCATGAGGCAAACGTCCCGGTGGGTGTCCACTGTCCATAGTGTCCATACGCTAATTCGAGTGGCTATCAAGTTTTGTATTGTTTTTGTTGACATAAGTTAAATAAGTTTTTGTCATACATGTTAGATAAAAGGTTTTATCACCAATTGTACTTTCTTTAGTCATTTCATCTTATACTTCTTATTAAGACGAGTCTAACGAGTCCAAACTGGATAGGGTTACGTCGTTTCGTTTCAAGATTCTGTCACTTTCAAACAGCGGGGCAGGTGAGGCAAAAAGCTTGCAATCCAAATGTCATATACCTACTGATTGATTGATAGTAGTGTTGAAAATTGGGGAAATGCCTAAATCTACCTCATTAGTTAACGAGCGCAAAATTTTTCATGGTTTAAAATTGTATCTTATCTACTCGTTTGTTTCTTGGTAAGTTGTAACTTAGCGAACCGTGTGTTGTGCTTTTGATGCCTCAATCAATATTTACTAATATTGTACGTTTCATAAAAATGCATTTATAATCTTTGAGTGATTAATTTACTATCTAAAATAATAAACTGCTTTTGTCTTTAGATGTCTTATTGTTTTGTCTAAACAACGCCAATTGTACCTTATACATGATTGTACGCTGTCTGCTCGTAGAAATAATAAATATTTACTTCTGATGTCAAAATAAAGATGTGAACCAGTGGAAAAATATAAACTGTAAATAATAGTATTTTTCATCACACTTGCTGTCTAAGCGCGCCATTGTTTGCGCGCGCAGCGGGAGTAATAGAAAAGTGAAATTCCCTAGGGAGTAATAGAAATGTCTATACGTCATTTAATAATGTTATTTCTTAAAACTTATTTTTTTGTCGGCAAGTGTGATGAAAAACATTGTATGCATCACGGTCGGTAAGCGGAATACTAACTCGAGTCATAAAAGCCCTCCGCCTAACGGCGTCGGGCTTCTAACACTCTCGTTAGTAATTCCGTACTTACCTCCCTTGATGCACAATGTACTATTACACAATCGTGTTATAATAGAAAGCTATTCAGTCGAGTGCCGTGTTTATTACGCTCCACAAGCTTCGTAGCCTAAGTAAGGTACGAGATTAAAAAGGTTGATTATAACACTATTGCGTACAATTATTTGCTAAGAGTCAATAAAAATAAGTAAACAAATCTAAATAATGAAATAAATACTCCAAAACGAAGTGCAGATCCTGATGCCTGCCTTTTTTGATGGCATGCAATTGGTCAAATTCATTATAGTTGCCTACTGCGTTGTAAAATGAGTTCATTATAGTTGAGTAGCGAACGCGATGTAAATTATTATAATTTTGTGTACGTAATCTTAATTCAAACATTACAGCCGACGAGTAGAATAATAAATATACAGATCGCTTCATCCACGCTGCTATGCCTTTGAGATAACTCGAATCTCAACTCGTCAAGCCACTAAGCAGTTATTGTGATCGCGAGCAACGGTTTCAAGGAACCCATTCTAAGCAGACTAAAAGTTTTATACCCCGTTCATTAAATCAGGTATCTTGCGGAACCCTATTTCAAGGCGCTATAGTCCACTTTGGAGCGGTCATATACGAGTACGTTTAAAAGAGTAGATTATAGAAAAAACCCGTCAACAGCCGCCATCTTGGAGCGTGCGCGTACCGTTACGCACTTTTTGCGTGTGCTGTCTCGCTTGCGTAGGAGTTTGTTAGAATACACACTAGAGTTAGAACATGGAAAAGGTCACAGTTGCTACAGGATGTTTCTGACATTACATAACATGCCACATATCGTAGTAATTTGCCATTTGGGTCAAAATTATTTTCGTTGTCTTATTTTGTGTCCCTAAAAAACGTGACGCAGTGGTGATTTTTGTATAAGATGATGTTTTGTTTTCAATTTCTGATGTATGGATTAAAATCTAGCTTGAAAAGGAAATACCAGTGCACCGGATTTTTTTAATATACTGAGTCGAAACAGCAACTAATACTAGTTTTAGCTATTTATATTTAGCTATTTGTATTTATATATTTAGGTATTAGTTGCGGAAACGAATTTTGACCCATTTCCCAACGTTCAAGTAGGTTTTAGTAACTTTTCTACCCAAAAACGAAAAATGATGGGATTAATAGTGTTATTTATTAATTAGTATGACTCAAAAAGGGATAATAATGTAAATGACCATGTTTAGCTAAGAATCGCACTTTTGACAACTAGGTACTTTGATGGAACTGGGAATTTTAAATCAAGTTTCGGCAAGGACCCTTGATGGCACAAGGTTACTAATTGGTTTGACAACGAGTGCAGCGAGAAGGAGCGTTTTACGTTACTTGTGAGCAATAATTTAGCTCCAGGGGCCTATTTCTCGAAAGCTAGTACCTTGTAATACAAGCGGAAGTCCTTGTCTAATTAATAGTGTTAAAAAGTGACTTCCACTTGTATTACAGGTTACAAACTTTTGAGAAACGGGCCCCAGTATGCTTGCCAATAAGCTGGCGCCGTAAGTTTAACGCCGCGGCCACGACATCGGTCTAAGGCGACCGGCTTAGCGGAAAACGTATGGTGCTCCCTCTCGTACCCATATCGGCATCCCGCTCCCACTCATGGATTCGCTCGCCGCTGGTCGCCTTAGACCAATGTCGGGGCCAGAGCATAAGAGCGCTCGTACACCTGTAAGTTCTTACGTAAGTTATAGGGACGGGGCTATACTAAGGAATGAGATAGTGATATTCACCTCTTTTTCCTTAGTATAGCTCTGTCCCTATAACTTACGTAAGAACTTACAGATGTACGAGCCCTAACTTACTTTCCATCTGTCTCGCTCGCACCAATTCGCGAGTATGAGCGGGATGGACAGACAATAAGTCAGTCTATCGACTGCATGAAAATCATGGTGACAGTAGCCGTACCACGAGTTGGCAAGTAAGGCTTACTTTACTCGATACGATACTAAAGCAGTCATAATTAATTACGCTCGCTATTTTGAAGCGAACGAGATGGCCTGCCTACGTTATGTATTGAGGAAACGCTAACGTGAACGTTACTTGTCAACTCGTAAGTACCCTGAAGAATGAAGTACAATATTGTAAAGGTGCATTCAGCCGTGCGGTGACGGCAGTAAGAATACATTTGTCACCACCCCAACTCCTCCTGCGGGTGTCGTAAAAGTCGACTAAGGGATTGAAGTGTCACTGACCATTATTTGATAAAAGATTGATGGTGGGCAGCAGCGTCATCATAGTGGACACATTACTGCGATCGCCAATCCGCTTGCCCAGCGTGGCGATTATGGGCATTTACCTCCTAATGTGTCTGTACGCATAGTTAATAGGAGAGGCCTACGTCCAGCTGTGGACTATCAAAGGCTGATGATGATGATGATGATGATGATGATGATGATGATGATGATGATGATTCAGACCAAACGAGCATTCGCTATTCGATCCTCCGCTCTACGAAATCAACGAATCACGTTTTGTGTAACGATCGAATTTCGTAGAGTGGGGGGTTAGAATAGCGAATGCTCGTTTGGTCTGAATGCACCTTTACGTTATGTATTCAGGAAACGCCGTTACTTGTCAACTCGTGGTAAATAAATACCCTGAAGTATTGTTAATGGTAGTTCCTTTCCTGCGTACACGTGGCCAGTAACCTTTGGTACTGTTCTCGCAATTACATAAATTCACGAATAAGGGCATCGTTTTCTCCTTAACCCTTTGTCTAGCAATGACCCAGAAAACTATTTTCATTTCGATTCTAGACCCTTAACTCTAGTAATACGGTTGCAAGTATATGCCATTTCATAGTTATCTGTAGTGTCGTAAGCGTAGAAAGTGTCCCAATTGTAGGGTATCCACCCTACAATTGGGACACTTTCTACGGTGGTTTGGGTTTTATAGGGACAGTCTCCGTTTTGTGTGGTTTTACTGAATGTGTACTAGTTTCAGGCTTTTTTTAGCTCTAATCTTTCTCGGGCATGTTTCTCTTAAATAATAATATTTATTTTTCTTCTTAATATGCAACGAAATAAAAATACGAAAAATTGAGAAAAGTGTTTAAAATACCTGAGGCACTTATCTATTTTACCGAAAATACGCTCTCCAATGAGTAAAATAATGAAACAATCTAAAATATTAACTTTAAAATCCATATTTCTTACGATATGGGTCAAGGCGGTTAAAAATGTATATTTTATTTAATAAAAAGCCTTATTACGTAAACAATTTGTATTTCTATCCACTGTACACACCACTTAAAACCACCTTTATCATATCATATCGTATTATATCATATCGTCGGGGATAGTGCAATACCGCTTAACTACCAAAGCAGATAGAGTTCAAATATCAAACAATTGACACTCAAATTCACCCTAATTGAATTGGTTAGTTACGCGGTATTGCACTATTCCTGACGATATAGCATGTAGATAATTGGTCTCATTGGTTAACGTTAATATACTTCCGTTCCGAGTCATATTTGTATGTCTATAAAATTTACGGTACATTCGCATGTAAAATAAATACTAAAGAATTACACCCTGCAAATTACCGATAATTAAAACTAAACGATTAAGCACATGTCGACATGCACTATACACATAAAAACTAGGAACAGGTTTCTTTACGTACCTTTATATAAGTATAAAAAACATAAATATAGTAATCCGATATAAAATTGCAAAAACAGACAACCTATATTTATTTTATTACTCCCATCACTAAATGATATTTAAGTACATACAGGGATTTATTACTCTTTTAACTATAAAACGAATGTGTCTGTGTTTAATAGGATTTTTTATACCTATTTTTTTAATGCGTCTGTATTCTGTTCTGATTTACTATATTGATAATACCGTATTCAATGTTTTTAAATCACTACTATGAAATCGTAATAATTATACTATTTCATCAACATCATCCTTGCACCAAAATATTTGGTTTACATACATGGCCGATACTATTACCACGAGAGAGAACATAAGAAAATAGTATACGTAATTCTCATGGGATTATCAATATTATCATAGAAGTTATAGATTTTTATGTTATGAATTCATTTGAATCAAGTGAGTAAAATCAGTTCATCTTTTAAATGATCACCCTATAAACCGCAATTATTTAAATGATGAATTCATTTTCATATGCACACTTCATGTTATATTTAATAACATAGTTCATGTTCATTGTTGAGTACAGCGTACCCAGCATTGCCTATCGGCAGCTCCAGTTGGCAGAGCTCGGATACACGTAGGCCGGTCTACTGATGAGGAGGGCTGGAGCGGCAGGAGGGCTTTTTCTGATTAATAGGCAGGATCCATTTTTCTTCCTTTTATTGTTCCTCTCTTGGTGGAGGTCAGCTTGACACTGCTCCATACAAAACGCGTCGCGTATATATACATCACTGGCTGTGATTTTCAGCCAATCGTAAAAACATGTCGACCAATCAAAAGGCAGCGTATTTCTGTTTCATGAAATCTAAGTCTGTTCCGTTCACTAATTCTATTGGTTCGAAAATACTGCGCGTTGATTGGTGGACTTCACATTGTTCGATTTATACTAGCCTACTTTCGCTAAGTTCTAAATACATTTACCTAATTTTAATCAATCCATGCCGTAATGTTTACAATCATTGTTTGTAAATAAATACTACACGTGGTTATCCAACGTTTACAACAAAAACACATGCGGAGTTGTTTACATTCTAAACAATAGACGCTCGGATCTCTCTATTGTTCTCGGTTTACCTGCAATGTTTTGGGTTAAAACCTTTATTTTAAACATTGCGTTGGGTTATTGACCCAAGGGTCCATTGTATCATTTGAATAGGTAACTGACCTATATTTAACGGGTTATACAGTTACATTTCTTACGTAAATTAAGTTCTGGCGAGGTATCGAATGGTTCATACATAGTACAAAATGCGACATTTTAAATCTTATACGCTAAGTTCAGGCGATTAATATCAGCCAATAGGCGACTTCTAGGTTCGGTTCATACATTTGCGTTCATGAAATTACTTATACATTACTGATTACTTATATCTAACTTAATTACGTGAGGATCATTTATTTACATGATTTATCTTATTCCTAGGCGTTCATTGGGGGCAGCGCAGCTCTGCGTCTCGCCGGCTGGCACCACGACGGCTATTTTGCAGGTGGGGCGCCGCATTACGCCATGCAGGGTCTTGACGTCAGCGGAGCGTGTTCTGCCGTCTGGTCCACGGTGTGTAGCCACGACGATCCCTTTCGGCCACGTGTTGCGAGGGCCGTTAGGGTCCGCGATTATTACGATGTCTCCCGGCTGGATCTGACGCCCGCCGCTGGCTGAAGAACCGCGGGGTGCTAGTAACGGGTAGACTTCTTTGACCCATCGCGACCAGAAGTGGTCGGCGAGGGCTTGAGCTGTTCTCCACTTCTTGTTGTCATCTTCTTCACAGGGTCCCAGTATAGGAAGATTGGCAGCTCGCAGTAACAAGAAGTGATTCGGTGTTAAAGTCTCAGGCGCGTTCGGGTCCACTGAGACATGTGTAAGTGGTCGTTGGTTCACTATATATTCTACTTCGGCCAATACGGTGTTGAATATCTCCTCTCGTGGCGCCTTGGTGTGTAGAGTGTACGCCATTGCTGATTTGATGGTGCGTACCATCCTCTCCCACGCTCCTCCGGCAGATGGGTTACCAGGCGGGATGAACTTCCACTCCATCCGTTGTTGTAGACCGTAGGCTCGAAGTATAGGTAGCCACTCCTTATGGGCTTCTTGGAGTTCAATGGCCGACGCTCTGAAGTTCGTTGCGTTATCTGAATACATAACGCGGGGCCACCCACGTCGCGCCGCGAATCGGCGTAACACGAGTAGCGCGCTGTCGGCGGAGAGGCTGTGCACGAATTCCAAGTGCACCGCTCGTGTTGTGAGACAGGTATAGAGAGCGATCCATCTCTTCTCTCTTCTGCGTCCGATGGTGACATATACAGGGCCCGCATAGTCCACGGCTGCGCAAGTAAACGGTCGTTCGTATGCCGTTGTTCGTTCAGGCGGTAGATCTCCATGCGGCTGTACGCGTGGCGTCGCTCGGCGTAATATGCAGATTGCGCAAGTTCGGGCGATGGACTTTACGACGGGTCGCAGGTGCAGAATCCAGTATTTCTGTCTCAGCTCGTTCACGATCGCTTCGTTGTGTATATGCGCTGATTTCCTGTGTATATGTGCGATCAGTAAGCGCGTATACACATCCCGTCCGTCAAGTATAACGGGCCTTGATGCAGTGTATTGAACTGGAGCGTTTCCTAGACGAGTCTTCATTTTCATTAAACCATCGCGGTCGATTTCAGGTGCTAATTGATATAACCTCGATCTTTTATCAATTTCTTCGCCGCGGCTGAGTGCTCGTAGTTCGTCAGGAAAGCTTCGACGTTGACTATTTTGTTGCCACATATGTTCCGCTCGATGTATGTGTGCAAGTTCTAATCTCTTCGTTCGGTCGCGACTTCGCAGCTTTTCTATAAATAGCAACACATAGGCTGTGCTATTAATGAGGCGTTCGTAACTGCTGAAGCGGTTGATGTCTGGTAATACTGATGCTGGGTCTCGTTCTGTTCGTGTAGCATGAGTCATAGCGGTCTTGATGTTCTTGCGTTCCGGTAGGTTCTCTCTTTCAGTAGCGGTGACGTCGTTCGGGTTCTGTGGCCAATCTCGTTCGGGTAACCGCAGAAATGCCGGTCCTTGGTACCACCGATCGTCGATGGTGATGCGCTGGCTCGGTTTACAGCGCGTTCCATCGTCCGCCACGTTGAAATTAGTCGGCAACCATCTCCACGATTGTCGGCTTGTAAGTTCGGCGATCTCGGCTATGCGGTGACTGACAAACGGTCGATATTGTCGTGCGTCATCCCGTAGCCATGACAACGTAGTTTTTGAATCCGTCCAGTATGTGATGTCATCTGCAGTGTAGCGCTGTTCTTTCAGGATAGTTTGAGCGAGGCGCGCGGCGATCAAAGCAGCGCTCAGCTCCATCCTTGGCACCGATAATATCTTTAATGGTGCGACTCGCGTTCGACTTGCGGCTAAGCTGACGTGCACGTCGTTTCCGACTTCAGTGCGCCAGTAGGCCACGGCGCAGTAGGCTTCGGTACTTGCGTCGGAGAAAACGTGCAGCGTTCGACGTGTCGGATCCCTCGGCGAGTCGTACTGACGAGGTATTCTTAGTTCGGCGATGTATTTCAGGGCTTTCAGCCACTGAAAAAATGCTTCGGTGTCTTCTCGTTCTAACTCTTGATCCCAGTGCGTGCCCTTCGCCCAGACACGCTGTAGCAAGATCTTAGCGCTGATCACATACTGCGCGATGAGTCCTAGCGGGTCGTAGACAGACATAACTGTAGATAGGACTTGTCTCTTCGTTGGCGCTCGATCGCAGTTCTTGATGTCTTCTGGCACGCGTAGTAGCTTCGTGTTAAAGCTAAGCGTGTCTGTGCTAGGGTCCCACACCATGCCTAGCACCTTCTGTGATTTTTCGCCTAGCATCGTCGTAGGTTCGCTTGATCTCAGTTCGTTCGGTAGTTCTTCGATCAATTGACGATTGTTGCTAGCGAAGCCTCGCAGGTTGAATCCTCCCTCGGCGTGTGACTCGCGTACTTGCTTGACAGTTCGATGCAAGTCCTCCTCGGTCTCATAGCTAGCCACGTAGTCGTCCATGTAGTGGTTGTTCTTGATATCATAGACTGCCTCGGGGTATCTCGTTCGGTTGTCTTCGGCGTTCTTGTTGCGTACAAGATGTGCTAAACATGGGCTGCTCACGCATCCGAACAGCACCCGTGTTAACTTGTAGATGTGCGGCGTGCGGTCTCGTTCGTTATTCCTCCATAGGAATAGCTGGCTGGCTTGATCTTCATGCTTCAGATGTATTCGCATGAACATATCTTGAATGTCCGCTGTCACGGCGAATGGATTCTCTCTGAAGCGCAGCAATATTCCCAGCAGGCTCTGAAGAAGGTCTGGACCGCAGAGAATGAAGTCGTTGAGACAAAACCCTTGACATTTTGCCGCAGCATCGAAGACAGCACGCATTTTTTGCTTCTGTAGGTTAACTACAGGAAAATGCGGTAGATAAAAGGTAAGATCGCTGACCGGCGGCTCGTTCAAACGTACGGCGTAACCCTTTTCGATTAAAGCTCTTATTTGCTTGCAGTAATCTTCGGCGAACTTCGGGTCGCGTCTCATTCGCGATTCAAGGTTCAATAACCGCGAATGCGCCGTAGTGTAGCTGGCCGGTAGTTTGACGTCATCTGTAGCCCACAGCTGTCCAACTTCATAATGATCTTCATGTTTCACGACGCTCGAATTGAAAAGGTCGACAGCTCGTTGATCCGCGGGCTTGACGTTGTCTTTGCTCGAAACTCCCAAAGCTTCTATCGCCCAGTGTTTCTTTAATTGTTCATCGAGTTCCTGATCTTGTTCTACGCGACAATGCAGTACAACTTGCTCGTTCGTTCTGATTATCTTCGGCCGGAATCCGAAGAAACACCATCCCAAGCGGCAGCGTATGGCGGCGGGATCGAGTTCGCCTGCCATCCTTATCTCGTGCGGTATGCATAGCTGCCAGTGGTCGCCTCCGATGAGCATTTGCGGTACTCCCGTAGTGTAGCATTCATCGGCGAGGTCCTTGAGATGTTCGTACTTGATCATATCGGCTTTGTTTATGATCTGGCTGCGTAGTCCGATTCCGCGTACTGTTCGCAGCGTGATGTCGTAGCCTGTCCCGCCTCGTGCTGACCGTATCTTCGCCTTAACGGTAGCTGTGTTCGTTCGGTGCGCGATATCGCCTATACCGCGCACGCATAGCGGTGAAACAGGGCCAGACAATCCGATCTGTTCGGCGATGTCCTCCTCGATAAGGCTCAGTGTCGAGGCGTCGTCCAACATCGCGAAGATGTGTGCTTCTCCGCCCGGGCCGCTCACGGTGACGGGCAGTACTTTAAGTAGCACATTAGCAGGTTCGATCCCCGAGGTAACGTATATGCGAGCGGTATCTGGATCATTCTGCTCGTTCGGTGCATGTGTTATCTCGGCCTGCGTGGCGCGCGGCGCGCGCGTGGTGGGGGCGTGGCCTGTCCTCTCTCCTATAGAGTACACCGGCGCGGTCGTAGTTAGATGTACTGCGGCTTCGGTCTGTATTTCTTGCTTATCCGCGTGTAGCAAGCGATGATGGGGATGCGGACAGCCTGGTACGTCGCATCTCTTCGCTCGGCAGTACTGGCGCTGATGTTTGTCGTTGAGGCAGCGAAAACACACCCTGTTCAGTCGCGCCCAGTCCCATCTCGCTCCGACGGGTTGGGCAGCTAATTTGCGGCAATCTGTCGTTCCATGAGTTCCTCCGCAATATAAGCAGATTGCGCGCGGGTTCTTCGTGGTGGCGTTCGTGGTGTATACCACTTTCGAGGACAACGGCTGCGACGAGCGCGACTGGGACAGAGCAGGGCGGGCAACCGGTCGGTTCGTGTTGCGCTCATACCGCGCCTGCGCTGACACGGCGTTCGATGTCGCGGTAGCAGTCCGTCGCGATGTTAGAGGGGCTCTGGCGTGCGAGTATTTCATTTCCTGCTCGCTCTCGTACATCAGGAAGTCCGACAGCTGGATTATTTCAGCTTCGTCTGAGTAGCGGTGTGCGCGGGCATAGTCACACCATCGGCTTCGTAGATGGGGGCTCAGGCGGTCGGTGATTTCCCTTATTAACATAGGATTATCAGCGTAGTGACGGCGGTCGATATCCATTACTGTAGATACTATGTTTGCGATCTTGATTGCGAAGTTATTTAGGTCATGCGCTGTCGGCCCGACGGTAGGCAGCCGACGTAGGTCTTCTAGTGCTTGGTCGAGTAGTACTTCGCTCCGTCCGTACTGTTTCTTCAATATGCGCATGATGAGGTCTGGACGAGTAGCTGTAGCCAGGACGTGCTGGACGCAAGCCTTGGCTTCTCCTTTCAGCGCCACTCGCAGTCTCGCCACGTTCTCGTACTCGGTAAACTTGTATCTTGTCGCTGTCTCGTTGTATGTGTTATAAAAACTGCGCCACTCGCTGACATTACCATAGAAAGCAGGTAATTCGTATATTTCTTTCGGTGCGGGTCTCGCAGCCCTCTGCATTTTTTCAAATATCTCGAACATACTGGCGGCGATGCTCTCCTGTGTCGAGATGTGCGTTCTTGGAGTTCTCGCATCCGGACTCGGCGAACGCGAGTACTGTTGCCTCCTTCTCGCGGAGGTCTTCGGTTCGGGGGTGAACGGCCTTTCACGTTCATAGGCTCGTTCGGGTTCAGGCGAGAGTGACCTTTTCCGTTCGCGGGTCCTCTCTAGTTCGGGGCTCGGCGATCGCTCAGCAGGCCTCCTCGTTCTCGGAGTCTCGAACATCGAGCGTGGTTCAAGGTTCGGTGCTCGACGTTTCGATGCCGGCTCGCGTGTCTCGTACGCCCAATCCTCTGGTTCATAATTCCTCGTAAGCGCCTCAGGTTCCGCGGCCTCGATCCCCAGCCGCAACGCTTCGAGTTTTTTGTTCAATGCTTCCGCTTCGCTTAGAAGTCTTCTTTGTTTTCCCCGTAATTGTTGCATAAGTTCAATGCCTTTGTTCCATGGTTCTATTGTTCGGTGAGGTGCGAAGGATACTTGTCTCGTTCGGTCATCCTCGCGAAGTTCCCGCTCCGTATAAGTTCGTACGGAGTCGGCGTTCGGCGCGCTCGTTGGCGCTATAGCGCTTGCGGCACGTGTGTCCAGCGCCGTGGGCGCCGAGCGACTAACTGTGCGCGCATGATCTAGCGCTCGCTCGAGTGTAAGCGTTCCCCCGTCGGCCGGTTGCGATGTGGGCGGGGCTAATGGCTCGCTCCCCTCCATATGCCCACGTGCGTCGCCGGCCTCACTGGCGTCAGTGTTACTGAGTTCGTCCTCCGTGCGCGCGGCTCTGGCTCGCTTCATTTCGGCGGCCTCCGCTCCAGCCGCTAGAAAGCGTCTTCGTTCTTCATCGTCGTGAATCGACGACATTGATCTCGTCGTGATTCTTCTTCCCGTCATCGCTGCGGTGCTAAGGTTCCGGGTTCGTGCACGCAGTCGATGTCTCAGGTTCAGTCTGAGGGGTCCGGGAACACGATGCGGAGTTTCAGTAGATCGGTCGCTGCGTGTATCCGCTGAGTCAACCATCCGTAGTTCGGTCCGAAGTAGTTGACGTTGCTCGCGAAGGTTCGGACTGGTTCGCTATCCGACGCTCGAAGGACCAAAAATGTTGAGTACAGCGTACCCAGCATTGCCTATCGGCAGCTCCAGTTGGCAGAGCTCGGATACACGTAGGCCGGTCTACTGATGAGGAGGGCTGGAGCGGCAGGAGGGCTTTTTCTGATTAATAGGCAGGATCCATTTTTCTTCCTTTTATTGTTCCTCTCTTGGTGGAGGTCAGCTTGACACTGCTCCATACAAAACGCGTCGCGTATATATACATCACTGGCTGTGATTTTCAGCCAATCGTAAAAACATGTCGACCAATCAAAAGGCAGCGTATTTCTGTTTCATGAAATCTAAGTCTGTTCCGTTCACTAATTCTATTGGTTCGAAAATACTGCGCGTTGATTGGTGGACTTCACATTGTTCGATTTATACTAGCCTACTTTCGCTAAGTTCTAAATACATTTACCTAATTTTAATCAATCCATGCCGTAATGTTTACAATCATTGTTTGTAAATAAATACTACACGTGGTTATCCAACGTTTACAACAAAAACACATGCGGAGTTGTTTACATTCTAAACAATAGACGCTCGGATCTCTCTATTGTTCTCGGTTTACCTGCAATGTTTTGGGTTAAAACCTTTATTTTAAACATTGCGTTGGGTTATTGACCCAAGGGTCCATTGTATCATTTGAATAGGTAACTGACCTATATTTAACGGGTTATACAGTTACATTTCTTACGTAAATTAAGTTCTGGCGAGGTATCGAATGGTTCATACATAGTACAAAATGCGACATTTTAAATCTTATACGCTAAGTTCAGGCGATTAATATCAGCCAATAGGCGACTTCTAGGTTCGGTTCATACATTTGCGTTCATGAAATTACTTATACATTACTGATTACTTATATCTAACTTAATTACGTGAGGATCATTTATTTACATGATTTATCTTATTCCTAGGCGTTCATTGGTCGTGACGTCGTGTCGCTAACATTCATGTTAAAAATATTTGATTTAATTATTTTAACATCATATCAAATATTTTTACACAATTTTCAATCTTTGTCGGTAACTAACTTTTCAAAAAGACAATATGGCGGGCAAATCGTTGAAAAATCACAGTCACGCTTACAATTTAGTTGGTTGTTCTTAAAAAGACGTGTGCTCAGTAGGGTGGATCGATTTTTTTATTTTTGGAAATTCATAAAATAATCTTTATGGATCGATACTTCGTGGCTAGAGAAACAAAAAATATTATGATCATTTTTGTATTTACTTTTATTTTGTACTTCGTTTATAGGCCCAAAAATCGACTCTATTTTTAAGGTTTTTTTAAGAAAAGTCAGTAGTTCGTGGATATTTTCGGTTTTATTTTTATGTAGAAACAAAATAACATTATTTGTCATAAATTTAGAATTTGCACAATTTTATTATATGAAAATGATAACCAGTATCGGCAAAAACTGGTTTCCAACTTTGAGGCTCTTGGGGCAGTACTTGCCAAATGAATATCAGAAAAAGGTATATTGTTAAAGAATGTTACTTTTTACGACTATCATTCTATTAGCTGGCGGTTCCAAAAATCCGAAAAAAATTTTTTTTTTCATACTTCTATGTATGGACCAAAATTTTTTTTCAGGATTTTCTGAAAGGGCCGCTTATAGGAATAACCTGTCTAAAAAGTAACTTTTTCAACAATATATCTTTTTCCGATAATCATTCGGGAAGCGCAAGAGCCTCAAAGTTGAAAATTATTTTTTGGAGATACTGCGAACAATTGTCATATAATTAAATCACACAAACCTTAAATTTATGGAAAACAATCTTGTTTTGTTTATCCATACAATTAAAACAGAAAATATCCTTGCTCATCCGAGTTTTCTTAAAAAAACCTTAAAAATAAGGCCGATCTTCAGGGTTCTATATGGGGTCCATAATGATAAAATATCCAAAAATGGTCATAACATTTTTTGTTTTTCTAGTCACATAGTATCGATTCGTAAAGATTATTTTTTGATTACCCGAAAATAAAAAAATCGATCCACCCTAGTGCTCAGTAGGCTGGCATTGGCAGGCAGGCCCCTATACCACAAAACTTTACAAGCGTACAATTCTACAAAATTGTCAACTTTTTGTATGGGAATTTATACAATTTTGTAGAATTGTACGCTTGTAAAGTTTTGTGGTATAGGGGCCTGGTGTAGCTATAGCTACCGCGAACTTAGAATACCTATTGTAAATTTCGAGTTTCTGTCACTTTAACGAAGGCGTCATTGGAGTGACTGAGACATGTGTCTGAAATTTACGTTTTCGAAGTTCGTGAGGCCTTCAGAATTGTGGTGTAACTCAGAGTGAGAGTATTACGAACTCGAATCTTTAACTCTCAGTTCCAATACCTATTTCACTATTACATAGTAGACTTAATAACATTTTCGATTTACTCTTAATATTCTATAACTATAAAAAAACTGCAAAACAAATATGCAGAACTCGATCGATTAAGAACAATTGTTATCTTCGTCAGTCTCCAGCGCGCCGCGCCGCCGAACGGTCGCGTCTCACAATACCGGCTATATCGTCGTGACATACCCGAACTATTGTGAACGTTGCAGTGTCCAAGTGAAATATTCCGGTAATCACACCTTTCTTTCTTAGTAAGATTGCATAACCGCGTTGAATCATCTACTAGATCAGACAAGTGTATTTTAAAACTTTTAAACAAGCAAGGCCGTCTTAGAATGACATTATAAGTGCTTGACGAGAACGCTCTAACTTCCACGTAATCTTAGTGATTGTATGTTTTGATAGTGTTTGTTACTGGATTTAGTAACGCCATTGTTAATATTGTAAGCTGGTTTTAACCGTAATTTTCCACTAACACATTCAAGGTCTCTTTCTCTTTTTAAAACAAGAATACCTTGTTTTTTTAAGCTCGCGATTTTTACCTGAACCTTCACAAATCGGGCGCATTAAGTTTATTGTAGGTATCGTAGTAAAAAAGTACCGAGCAGGTAGTTTACCTTTACCTATGTTGGTCAGTTTTGAGTGGTGGATATTAATACTTATTTTATTATTGAAGCTAAAACTGTTTCAACATTTATCTTCCTGTGTTCTGGGTAAGAACTCACTCACTGTGTGTTCGTGTATAAAAAATGTTTCTGCTTTAAAACCGTTAAAATGCCAAATTACTTACCTAAAAGTAAAAAAAACGTGCACTTAGCTTATTCGCAGTTGTATACAGCAAAAAATCTGTATTCAAAAAATAGATGGTACACTGCCAAATTTAAGGTTTAAATCTTATAGACTCCCATATATATATTTTCGCAAGAGCCACTTTTTTATTATATTTCTAATTTACGTTTAATTTTTTAATAGTTACATTTCAGAAAAAATATTTATTAATTATATTTTTGTTCCAGGTACAGAACCAGTAGTGATTGATATGTGCTAGTGCTGTGACGTGTTCAAGTTTTAGTTTTATGATGTGAACAGTTGGTAGTGAGTGACTATGCCGTCAGACAGTGGCTCCACTTGGTCGCCGCCGGCCTCCAACAGCGAGAGGAGATTGAGTAACTCTTCAGATGGCAGCGCCGGCAGTGGATACTCTAAGGCTGTAAGTATCTTTTCCATTAAGGCATGATGTATGGAACTCCTCGTAACAAGTAAGAAACGGATTAAATACTTATGTGATTAAATTAAGGTAGGTAGGTAATTTCTTATCATTTATATATCCGCCTCCTTTCACTCCTTTGTTATGTAAATTATTATTGAAAGTTACCTAATTCTGAACTATAAAACGTCAAAGCCCTAGCTGAAATGATTACTCATATGTAAAATTAATGATTTACTTGTAGTTATATGTACCTACCTAGGTATATTTTAACGTCTCTCATCGGTCGAGAATCATCGGGAAGTATACCCTGTTGAATTTAGTAAAGTCGAGTTGCAATGTTGCATGTTATAAAATGTATGTAAAGCATGTTATTATTTCATCCTCCGTAAACTAGGCAACGGTCCCTTGTGGGCCTTCTGAGAGTTAGCAGCGTGGGAACATCGTTTGGACACGTTCCTACAGTCAGTTCTTTGAGAAAGTTCTTCATTATGTCCATATACATGACTAAATACATTTAACACTCATTTTCACGTCTAACAGGATTAAATTATATTCAGTTAGAAGTATATTTAAATAATTGCTGGTATGGTAGTGTTCTCAAAAACTGATCTACACACGTTGACCCTAGGCCAGCCGTACACCTGTAAGTTCTTACGTAAGTTACAGGGACGGAGCTATACTAAGGAATGAGAGGTGAATATCACTATCTCATTCCTTAGTATAGGCCCGTCCCTACAACTTACGTAAGAACTTACAGGTGTAATCCCGGCCTTACGTAAGAACTTACAGGTGTACGACTGGCCCTAGCCCTACAAACTAATTTTAATTACATAGGTACGTATAGTTTAGACGGGTGTGTAGGCAGGTAGGAATTTCGACTACCTGCTATTTTAAATGCCTAACCATACCATTTTTGAACTAGTTTTCGTATTACTCTCCTCTTCCATTAGGTAATATATAAATGAAAAAGTATTATTACAAGATCCAAATTAAATAAATATGTATGTCACAAAAAACGATTAATACAATTATAATAGGTACGTACTTATTACAACTTTGCAACAAGATGTAAGAAAACATGGCAAAAAATGGCATCATTCATGCGTTACAAGATTTAATTCTTTCACTTTTATTAACAATATTTGATAATATATTTTAATCCCAGTATATAAAATGAATAGGAGTCTACTGAAATCATCTTTGATCATGATCATGTTAATATTTACGAAAATTATCGCTCCCAAACAAAAAAAAATGTGTGTGTCTCTCTAACTTTTGAACCATAAGTTTAAAAAATATGAAAAAATCTCAAAAGTAGAACTTTATACAAACTTTCTAGGAACATTATTTTGAACTTGATAGGTTGAACAGTTTTTGAATAAATACGGAACCCCACATTGGCCGCTTCCTCACATCACACCCTGCACATTCCTCAAAAGTATCGCTTTCTATGTATAAGTTTAACCTTAAAAAATAGCACTTTCAGAGCACATGCATTGTAAAACAAGTTTTCGCGTTACATTATGGTATCAATGTTACTACTGCATGTATTTTTACATCCGTGACCGTATTGAATGCGCCCAGGAAATAACAATACTGCATGGCGCACCCAGACCCTAATCCCCGAACCACCATCTGTTGTAGGCTCGCCGAACACGTGCGACCGGTCGTGATGCGATTCTGCAACGAAATATTGTTTTTGAGATACACAAAATGTAACTGATTTTAATTCGATTTCATACAGTGTGTTTCCATGACCCGGGCTTTTACGAAAATGGGTGATAATACGCATTACTAGCAAACGTTTTCAAGTATTAACATTTGACAAATAATTAAATTGACCGTATAATTAATTTTATTTCCTCCGAACGATCAATGTAACGCGTGTACTGCTTAATTGTCAAAAGTGGTGAGTGCCTGCGATCTGTCATTTCAAGTGCAAATTAACTATTCATTTTGAAGTACATTGCTTCTCATTTAACTTTTCTTAGAAAGCTAATTACTTTTAAAATTAGCATTTTGAATCGAATTATGTTCACGGTTTGTCTCGAAATCTGCATCGCATTCCTCGGTTTCGATAAAAGCTAGTATCATAGACACTATATAAATGAAATACTGTTTTAGGTACTTATTCAACGAACACGTATGTACTTATTCGTGAACGGAAAGAGACAGGGTCTGAAGATAAAATAAATATTGATTGCTACTTGTCAGCCCGTGGTTTATTAATTGATAATTACGTCCAGTAGATAAGACAGTCTATTTCATTTTGATATAAACTATTGAAGCGTTCCAGTGGTAACCGACGCAAGATGTTAAATCATTTATTTTGATTTGATCGGTACGGCAAAATCATCCTATGTTTAGTTAGTTTAGTTTAGTTTAGTTTATTTAATCTCAATATACAAGTTTCGTATAAGTAGGTATGTAGTACATTTTGCTTATATTACTACTCATATATTGAACGTTCAATAATAATGAAAAGATATATTACTTACTAATCAGTAAAAAATTATAAACAAATCAAATTATAGCACAATTATAAACAATCAAATTAAATATAATATAAATAAAAAAATTAAAATCTGGTACTAGGGGTACCTATCAATAAGTTATAATATAACAAATAAAGTAATAAAATGTCAATCTTAATGCTAAAATACAATAAAAATTAAAATCTGGTACTACGGGTACCTATCAATAAGTTATAATATAACAAATAAAGTAATAAAATGTCAATCTTAATGCTAACAAATGTGTATAAGTATGAATTACAAAGGTACTAAAATGTCAATTATTATTTATTTCATTATGTTGATAAAGTCATTGACTGAGTAAAATGGCTTTTCCAATAAGTGGTTCCTTAGCTTGCGCCTGAATGTTTCTTCACAGCATTCTCTCTTTATATTGTCAGGTAGGTGTTCGTAGTAGGTCGGCCCTATTACTCGTGGATTCTTTGCGTGAAGTACTGTGCGTCGCGGTACTGTCCTCAATCTACCAGAACTACGAAGGGTCTTTCCTACAACCTCCACTCGCTTGAACTGTGACAGGTTCCTTCTCACGTACATAATGACTTCATAAATGTAGTGCGAGTAGTGAGTCATTATCCTGTGTTCGACAAACAGCGCTTTGCAAGATTGCCTTTGGTTTAGGCCAAACATTGCGCGCAATGCCCGCTTCTGCATGACCATGACCCTACCAGCATCGGTCGAGTTGCCCCACAGGACCACGCCATATGTCATGAGCGAGTGGAAGTTGGAGAAATACACCTGCCTCAATGCTTCATGGGACACCAGTGGTTTAAGTTTGCGTAGTGCAAACACCGCTCCACCCAGCCTGTTACACAAAGAATCCACGTGTGGTTTCCAGCTTAAGGTTGGGTCCAACGTGAAGCCTAGAAATTTACTCTCTTCGCTCATAGGGATGGGAGACTGGATGTTGACGCTTTTGACGCGTCTGCCGGAGAACTGCATGACGTTCGATTTGGCTACATTTAATATCAGTCCGTTTGCCGAGAACCAACATTTGAGTTGCTCGCATGCAGTCGTAATTTTTTCCTGAAGCTGAGTGTATGTATTGGCTTTTACAACTACCGTCGTGTCATCGGCAAACAGGATGATCTCTCCCTCAGTTATAGCAGATGGTAAATCGTTTATGAATGCTAAGAAAAGAGTATTTCCCAATGCCGAGCCTTGAGGAATTCCAATCGCCACACTGCCAGCTTTGGATCTCAGTTTTTTCCCTTTAGACGCGACCTCCACTGTCTGTGTTCGGTTTGACAGAAAAGATTTTAATAAATCACCACTACGGCCTTGTAAGCCATATTTACGAAGCTTTTTTATTAAAATATCGTGACGTATGACGTCAAACGCTTTCGACAGATCACAGAAAATGGCAGCTGTTTTATTCTTTTCATCAATGCTAGTGGTGATGCTATTTACCAAATTAAATGCCGCCGTGGTAGTGGATTTATGTTTTCTGTAAGCAAATTGTCGGTCAGTTAACAAGTCAGTCTCAAAGTGATGCATCAAATGTTGCGACAAAAATGACTCAATGATTTTTGAGATGTTTGGTACTATTGATATAGGTCGGTAATTGTCCACTGATGTTTTGTCACCCTTACTTTTATATACAGGACAAACTCGCGTACATTTAAGTATGTCTGGATAGACGCCTTCAGCGAACATCTGATTGAATAGGGTAACTAATATTATCGATAGTATAGGCCAAATCGATCGGATGATATTAAATGAGATGTCATATATGTCAAGGGTGTTGCTACTTTTTAACATTGACTTAAAGATTCTGTCAAGGTCAGCGCGTGATACCGAAGGTATTTGGACGGTAGGAACATCAGCTCCTTGTAGGTGGTCCGACAGACATCGCATCACAAGCTGCTCGTCAACACCTATGTCAAACTTCGATGCAACACTAAGAAAATGCCTGTTAAGTTCGTCGGGCACCTCTGCTTCAGAGATCGGTCTCGATTGGCAATCGTTCAAAGTAATGTCTCTACGAGTCTGTAATGATGATGATGATGATGTTTCCTCTTTAACGATCTTCCATAACTCTTTTGATGGGTTACGGCTATCTGTCAGTCTCTGTTGTGTGAAATTTTGTTTGGCTTCCAAAACTTTGCGTTTTATTAAGTTTGAGTAATAGTCAATGCATGTAGATATACCCATTTCATCGGGGTATTGTTGCCTAAAGTGAGAAAAGTCATTAAATTTTGATAGATACATTTTGATCTCGTCAGTCATCCATGGAACGTTTGGTTGTTTTTTTACTGGAAGTTTTTTATTAGGGAAATGAATATCAATATAATATGTCAAAATACAAACTAATTTACTAAATTTATTATTAATATCTATGTCGTTATTATATATAAAATTCCAATCATAATTATCTATGTCACAATAAAACAAATAAATCGAATCCTCCTTAATGAGCCTTCGTTCTACAAAGCGGTTCGATTTCTCGCGGTCCAAATGTTCCACCGACAACGTAAACAACTGTGCGCTATGGTCACTTATAGGTGCATCTAGCGGTGAGGCGGTGACGTCACAGCCCTGTGGCACGATACCGCAGTCTATGCACGTTGCACTCTCCGCGCACACACGGGTCGGGAAACCGACCGTGTTCGCACAGTTGTAACTGCTCAAAATATCACAAAGTTTTCTTTTATGGTTACTGTCGGTAAGAAAGTCAACATTCAGATCACCGACCAATATGAACCTCTTATTTTCGGTAGTCACTTTACTCAGCAATAATTCCAGTCTATTTATGAAAATGTCAAAATTACCTTTACCAGTTCGATATGACACAATAACAATTAAATTTAAATTAATGATTTCAATAGATGTCAGCTCGAAATGATATTCGATAGCAACACACTGCAAGTCATTTCGCGGTTTGTACCGAATATCAGTCCGTATGTACAGTGCCGCCCCACCATGTGGTATTTTATTTCTACTGTACGCGCTGGCCAACTCGTAGTTACATAACCTAACTTGTTCGATTTCATTTTGTTTACACCAAGTTTCGGTACAAGCAAATACATCCGGCTTTTCAGTGTCCAAGAATACATTCAATAACGCAGTTTTACCACAAATAGATCTCACATTTTGATGGATAATCTTAAAAACGGAGGATTTCGCTAGTATGGAGGCCAAGCTCCGCTGCTTGTGTTGAAGTTTTTTGGCTCCACGTTAATAAAATGTCTAATGGACACCCCCTCTGGCCAGTGTTTTCTATTACGGACGGCTCCAACTTTGTTCGCCGGCACATCAACCTTAAATGACGCATAGTCTCCCCTCGTTACTGTCAGCTGCTCACACTTGTCAACCTGGATGTCCATGGTGGACTTGAAATGGTTGACCAAGTCCACGGACTTTGTTTGTGCACTCAAGTTGAAGATATGGAGACTAACGAAACGCGGTGCAGCTGCTTGCAGGCCATGCTTCGATTCTGCAGGGGCTAGGATCGTCGACCCAGGTGGAGGGCAGCTCGCAGCCGGCAGAGCTGCCGGCACAGGCGGCACAGGAGATTTGCTAGTCGCTGGGCACGGCACACCTAACGGCACGCACGTGACGGGCACGGAGGACACATGCAGCTTGGAGGCCGCACTCTGGAGGGTCGGTTGAGCTGATGACAGTGCATCTGGTGACGGCAGTAGTTGCATCGCCATTGCCTCAGACTGCTGCTTACGATGGGCACGGGACCGAAGCTGTTTTTTTTCTATTGGCACCGTTATAGGGGAGTGTGTGGGAGTTGATATCTCAGGTGGTTGCTCCGCGGAGACATCATTCATAACTTGGTGTGTGGTGTCAACAAAGGCTAGCCCTTCTGGGCCGGAGTCATTTAGTGAGACGTTATTCATCTTATATGGTTGCAAGTATTGTTGTGTGCCATTGGGACCGCTGGACTGCTCTAAATTAAGGTCAGTCGGTTTTGTTGTGAGGATATTCAACATATTTGTGTATAATTGTCTCAGTTTATAGATTTCTGTTTGTTGGTTTTGTATTATACTTAGTGTACTATTCAAACTGCCTTTCATTTCTAAAACAGTCCGTTCTAAATTCAAAATAACGTCCACTAACCTGTCGCTGCTTGCGCTATCCTTTGATTTATCCTTTTTAGGAGGCATTTTCACAACGTATATATAAGTCGTAGGTGTTAATGTCCAATAATAATCAATTCGATATTGTTTAAATAATTAATATCTTACAATTTTAAATAATATAAATAGAGCAATATAAATTTGCGTATTGTGACAGCTGTGACAGCTGACATAGGTTTATATCGTGAAATAAATAAAAACTGGTAACAACCGACGCAAGATGTTAATTCTTTTAGTTTTACTTGCTCGGCAATACAAAATTGTCCTATATTTAAGTCGTGGAATAAAAAAAATGTTAATCTCAGCGTTGCTGACGCGAGTCGCTCATGCGTGGCGGCCCTAACGACGCACCTGCCGAGCCCCTCTGACATTTGCGTCCGCGCCGGCCTTCGGCGGCATGCGATTGGATTTTATCTCCCAATCCCACCTTTTGTGCTCTTGCGCCGAAAGGTTACACAGATTTCGTTTTAAATACATCATTGTTCATAACATTTTTACGTTACTACTCCCCAAAAACGAATATTTTCACTAGGAAAATACAGTATAGACTATATTTTAAATTCAGAGCTTCATTTTTTTGTACATTGACGATTATAATTACTTGATGAAATATAAACTACTTGTTCCTATTTTAATAGAAAAAAACCGGCCAAGTGCGAGTCGGACTTGCGCGCAAAGGGTTCCTTAGCAGCAAATATAAAAATTACAGTTAAAACAAGAACAACCTATCTCAAAAACTATAAGAGATATTTTAATCAAACCAAAAATCGTAGAAAGAGCTCGGCACTCTTTATACGAAGTTGAGAGCTGATATCTCGAAAACGGTTCACATAAAGAAAAATGTCCTCTGTACTACCTACTTACAGTTTCAGAGTAAATCGACTGTGGCCTGTGACAGACGGACATGACGAATCTATAAGGGTTCAGTTTTGCCATTTTGGCAACGAAACCCTACAAAGCGACTAGATTATAGCCAATAATAACGCAACAAGTTTCCTTGTAAACAAAAACTATTAAAAGTGACAGTAATACAATTCCAGCGACGATGAAGCCTCGTAACTGCCGAATCGCGGTTCGTGAGCGCCGATCAAAATGCAATGAGCACTCTTTAAACGCGATTTTCTTTTTGTCAGACGGAAGGAAAGCGTCACGCAATGCCCGTAATGTGACGAAATACGTGATTTTGTTCGTGAGGAGAATTTGATTTTTCTTGCGTGATGTGACAAGGGTCTTACGAGTATACGTGGTCGTTAAACACTAGTCTGACAACACCGTTTTGTAGTACACGGGCACTAATTTAGATCACGTAATTATGAAATGATCTCACAATAAAGGAGATATTGAAGATATTGGAGAATTGAATTTGTCAGCCTCCGTAGCCTAGTTGGTAGTGACCCTACGAAGGCGGAGGTTCCGGTTTCAAATCCCGACGAGGGCAATGTATTTATTTATAAATAAATAAAATCGCTACCTATCGCGAGCATTCCAAGTCTGTCCCTCTACAAACGCGTGTATATTCCAATAATTTGAGTTTTCTTCCGAGTTATTAGTTAATATACATATATGTATATATATTTAGCAATTTTGACTCCTCTGATCAGGAAAGAGTACTTCGATAAATCCACAATTTTGATAATCCGTGTTTGTACAGGATATCAGTGGACTTTTTTGTGGAATGCATCTATCTATTAGTCCATTTTTCAACCACTCTTAGCAAGTATATTATTACAATAAGTTACTTCTTTTATTAATTGTTTTTATAGATAATTGTATTAAAAAGTGATAACTGTGAAAAATATTGAACAAAAACTACGGCCAGGTACATTCCAAAAATATTCAATTAACAAGCCATTGCCATATAATACGAGTAGATATGTAATTAAAGTTATAAGTTAGTTATATACTTAAGAAGGCAAGTGTAGCTTAACTATTTTTAATAAGTAGACAATAAACTTGAAACATAATTAGCTATAGCTATTTATTGTCATTTATTTTCTAGTTAAATATGTGACACACAGTCAAATCTAACCGTACCATCGGGGCTCACTCTTAGCTCTCTAAAACGATATCGATACCAGAAACTAATCAGGAAGTGACATTGTCGCACTTGACCTTAAAACCAGAACCGGTTCACAACAATGGCTTGATTTAAATTATATTCGTAAGTAGGCTTTCGATATTAAATTGGCGTGACGCAGATAGGGTTGACTGACAGATTTTATTGATGTGTGACACGAGTTCAGTGAAAGACTGTCGTATTAAAAGAGCGTTGACTGGTGATTTGTGTCACAGCTAGAACCAATTAATACATAGGGACATGAAAATGTTGATTCTGATTAGGGGCGACTCAGTAAATAGCAAAAAAAGTGTGAATAGTTCGCATAAAATAATAGTAGTGTGCTGAGTACATAACCCTATATAGTAATTATAATGAGGGTAAATTGTTATTATAAATTCTCTAGAGATGAGAAACCAATATATTACTCCTCGTAACAATTATATTATTTCACAGTAAATCACTAGTAGTGAAAAAAACATATTTACTGGAAAAGTGGTTTTTTCAAACTGCTATTTTATCTTGCTCACGAATTGCATTTTAGCTTCAGTCCGCCTTCCTACCTACAAGTGTCCTACCCCAAGTACATAAGCCACAATTTTTATTTTACTCTATGTCAAATACACAATTTCAATTAGCAAATTTTGACATAATGTATGTTAATCACATGACACGATAGTCTATAAATGTTAAGTTGTTCTGACTCTATTAAGTATAGTATTCGGTTGAATTGTAAAGGTGCATTCAGATCAAAAGAGCATTCGCTGTTCTATCCCCCGCTCTACGAAATCAACCAATCACGTTTTGTGTAACGATCGAATTTCGTAGTGGGAGGTTAGAATAGCGAATGTTCGCTTGGTCTGAATGCACCTTGATAATAGTAGATATCAAGACAAGACAATAAATAATTAATGTTCTTTTGGGTAGGTATCGACACGCAAATTATTTTACATCACCTTAATCAGTGTTGACGTGTCCGTCACAATTGCATAACATAATTCAAATCACATAAAAAATAGGGATACATATCGTTAAATTTTTATGTCCTGCCCTGCCCAGCCTCAGACACCGATTGATTAATATATTTAATAAAAGCCATTTTAATCATGTCGTTGTCGTAAAGAGTAATTTATCAAATAATGAAAACGCTGGCACAAAGACATATTTGTATTTTGTACTAACCCAACCTACTTTTTTCCTGTAGAGACAAAAACTGGCACAACTGGCCACTTTTGGACTCTATAATTTGTGAAAAACTTCCAAATTGGCGTATTTTCTAGTTTACTGTACAGAAAAATTCCACCTCAAGAGGCCCATACCTTGTTTTGTCACGTATCAATAGGTGATATGAGGACACTACCTATACAATATTATGTTGACTGATGCGTTTTCAGGCAGTTATCGATGTGACGTGCTGGCATGCTTGTTGAAGATAATGTATGACTCAAACATTCTAGCATGTTCTTGTTTCATGTTTTATGTCGCAGGATACTTATTTATTTTACTACTATTATCCAAGATTGGGCAACACTGCGTTGACGTAAAGGAATATGATTATATACTTAATAATTTTAATCCTTGTCATTCTGAAATGTATAGTGTATACGTCTTATAAACTACTCGAAAACTGTATTTCTATGCCCGGATAAAAGTGTATTTCTTCTTTTTGGTAGAATAACATTCACATCTTACTTATAATATAAACCGGCCAAGTACAGGTCGGGCCATGCTCAGTGTAGAGTTCCGTAATTATTCAAAAACGACGAGGTCGATTATGATCGAAATAGTTTTCTTATAAAATTATTCTAAGACAAGATTTGGGACCCTTATTCTTTTTAATAGACCTATTCACCGTTACCCCACACTAGAATTACAGCAAAATAAAAAAAACATCCCCAGTTTACGTATAGGACAGGTACCCGAAAAAATGTTTTTTTTTTTAATATTTTATTCTACCACTTTGTCGGAGTGATTAATATGTATACCCCACCCCAACGGCCACTGAGCTATAATATAGCTCAGGGGCCGTTAGTACTAGACATTTATGCTGCGGACAGGCACACGAAGAGACGGACAGACGGACATGGCGAAACTATAAGGGTTCCTTGTTAACTACGGAACCCTAAAAATTTGACTTATGTTAAATATTTTTGCTATTTTATAAAAACGATCCAATGACAATATTTAATCCTCAATACTCTAGAATAAAATTACCGTATCAGTTTGCTATTCGTTTAACCATATGTAGGTACACGCTAAGCCGG
>JALPQI010002443.1:0-87765 GCA_025490895.1 Thaumatotibia leucotreta
GTTTTATTGTGTAAAGTCTATTTTACATATAATGATTTTTGTGTATAATTTTATGATGTCAAAATCAAAATAAACCAAATTTTGCCATTAATATCAGACACTTCTGAGGCGTGTTTTGTATGTTTCTATTTTTGTTTTATAAAACAAGGTGTTATCATACATTTATATCTATTCTAAACATATGAACCCGCAGCAATTGGCAAGAGTTGTTTAGAAAGCTTATTATTGAATATTTCTTAAGAAAAAAAATAACAGAGTGAAAAATTGTTATACAGGGCACGGTTGAAACAAAAAAAAATCTAATTTACTCATTAGATATTAAAATTGGTTCGCCCTGTTGTGGCGTAATTCTTTTATGAATAATTCTATATGGCATAAAGTATGTAGTCATTGTGGGCTTTGTACAGAAACTGTTGTGGCATAATCAACTTTAGCATATTTCGTGGTGGCAGATTTCGAGTTGTTCGAATATTATGTGAGCATAATTTTGATGCTCTTATTTATGATGAGGCATAATCTGGATGTGCATAAAAAGTATCGGCATAGTTTGTTTTAGCATAATAGAGAAGGAATAATTACAAGTATTACGACCTCTCAATACAGGGTTACTTTTTCACCGGTACAATAAATTTTCCCACGTATTTGGTATCGATAATAGATTACATTTATCAAATAAAATTGATTTTTTTTTTCATTTATTATTAATTTATCCTTCATGAAAATGTAAAATAATGGGCTTACTAATGACAAGACGTCAACGGGGTGCGGGACGCAGAGGGAGGCGGAAAAGGGTGAGCGACCTGCCGGCCGGCGCACGAATTGGCAACATAGCAGTTATCTTAATCTCGGTGACTAGGTCACGGTCAGTCCCGCGCTTGACGTAGGTGTGTGCGCGCGCGCCGCATCGTACTACCTTCAGTCGGAAATTGCTCGTACGAAATGGTTCGTAGTTATTTTCTCATTGGGGAAAATGTGCCCCGCCTGGAAAATGCCAGTGTTATAGCCATGGCCAGCCAGGTCAACAGATTTGACCCCGTGTGACTGTTTTTTGTGGGGTGAAGTGAAACGGCGGGTAGGCCCAAAATTTAAAAGACTTAAAAAATCTAATAATAAGTGCATTTTATGAACTTAAAAGTGAGAACTACAGACTTGTGTTGGGAAATATCGAAGGAAACATTCAAAAACGGGCAAGAGTGTGTTTAGATAACCACAGCCAACATTTTGAACACTTGCTTAAGTATGTGAATTAATAAATTAGTATGAGAAATGGACTCCATTACTTAGGTATGTTTTTTAGATTCCAATCATTGTGCATAAAGTTGATTTAAATTTTTTAAATACGCCTCAATGAAGAAAGTTTCTGTCCTACTTTGTAATTTTATAACGTTTCCCAGACATAATTTAAAACATTCGACAAACTTCACACACAGAAAAATTCTTTATTTTGACGGTCCTAAGCCCGTGCTGTAGTGCAAGTATGAAGGAAGATTTGGGATCAAGTAAGATTTTTTTGCCAAATCATAATCATAAGTTAATACCAAGTGCACATTACGCCGCCGCGCCGTTTTTCCAACCCGTCATGCCGCGGGCGATGACGTTGTAAACAAACAGTTGCCAGTTCGTGTGTTTTGCTAGTTATGTACATTGATAATGCGTAATGCGTCCAATTTTCTTGTTAGGTTTGCGGATAAGTTCAAACATCGGTATTTTAGTTTTTTTTTGTTCTAAAGGGGTGGTAACAAAAAATGCTAGTATTCTGTAACTTGGACTACTATTACGTATGTTGATTTTTTGTACTGGTGAAAAAGTAACCCTGTATAATCGAGGTAGTAGTAATATTCTGCACGTTACTTACTGTGTTACTGGGCTGAGTACTTTCTAGGTTGCTAAAAAAAACAACCTCGAAGACTAAGGCCTTCTAACCTAACCTATCCGAGTCACAACAAATTCTGCCTGACGAAAAATGCAAGGTAAGTTTCGAACATGTGGCTTTATGCTAAAAAAAATGCAAATCTAATTTCTGTCTTATAACACTCGGCGTAAATGCCAAGATAGTTTCGGCCAAAATAATGTTCGACATATATTTATGCCAAGTGATGTTTCTGCCGCATTAAGATTATGGCGAAATAGATTATGCCAAGTCTGTTATGTCTTATGCGTTTCGGACAAACAAAATTATGCCAAATAGAGGAAATCCAATAAAATTAGGAACCAACTGAAGTCTATGACCAAAAACGCCAATTTCATAGGTCACGCCATAGTAAATTGCCTTTCAAAAACGGTCCTGAATTTTAGTTGACAAATGTCACCCCCCTCGTTAATAATCACGGCAATGAATTTCAATTTCAACCTATAAAAACTTAAACCGCCATTTAAAAATAGTTGTGATTGGTCCATCAAACTTTTGATTGGCTACATTCTATAAACATTTGTCAAAGGTAATGTTTTCTTCGGTTACCGCGAGGATTACTCATGAAATAAAACTATGAAAACGGTTAAACTCGCGTATATTAACTAATTTTAACTTCATTCCGACGTTTCGAACACTTTACAGGGTCATCCGCAGACCACGAACCCTGTAAAGTGTTCGAAACGTCGGAATGAAGTTAAAATTAGTTAATATACGGATACGCGAGTTTATCCGTTTTCATAGTTTTATTTCATTTTTCAAAGGTGTTGCGCCGAAATATGCGCGGTGTTCAGAAAAGCGCTATGACCTGCCCGTCTTGGCACAATTGAACAATTGATTTTGGGGGCATTTTTGAGCTGGTGTTAGACTTAGACGTCCATGTTATATATGGTCGCAGCCCAATAACAAAATTATACGTTTTTTTGACCCAGCACGGCGGGTACCGGCAGCGGCGCCCTGTACCCCAGCGTAGAGGCCGCAGCGCCGGTCCCGCCGCCGGCGCAGGCGCCGCGCAAGGTGCGCGCGCTGTACGACTTCGAGGCCGCCGAGGACAACGAGCTCACGTTCCTCGCCGGGGAGATCGGTGAGCTCTATTGTAGTTGTACCCCAGTGTAGAGGCCGCAGCGCCGGTACCGCCGCCGCGCAAGGTGCTCGCTGTACGACTTCGAGGCCGCCGAGGACAACGAGCTCACGTTCCTAGCCGAGATCGGTGAGCTGATCTATTGTAGTTGTACCCCAGTGTAGAGGCCGCAGCGCCGGTACCGCCGCCGCGCAAGGTGCTCGCTGTACGACTTCGAGGCCGCCGAGGACAACGAGCTCACGTTCCTGGCCGGGGAGATCGGTGAGTTGTTTATTGTTATTATTATTTGTATCTCTCTTTGATCACGAGCCTATAAATCCCGGTCTTTTGATAGGCTTGCGCGGGGATACAGATCCAACACGTAGAGGCCCTTTGGAGAAATTTGCTGTGTTTTACACCTGCTGCAACCCATTCACGGGCACAAAAATAGATATCCGTGAACCGGTCCCAGCAGGCATATCAGAGGCTATTGGAGATTATATGGAAAAGACTAGTGGGTTATGGTGATGAAGGTTGGATGGATAAGAGATGGAACGATAGAAAAGAGGTCCGGACACCTGCCATAACAATGATTTCTCTTTGCTATCGAGGCAGGCGGTGACTTGCCGCCGACTAGATGGGCCCCCGTAAATGCCGTCACAAGAGACAGTAGGGGCAACACCGGCGTAGGCGGCTCAGGAGTGTAGAGAGGTGTACACCGCTTTCTGCGCAGTGGCTGGACAGCCTCTGCACCAACTCGCGACTTACGCAAATTTACACTTCCACCCCTGGAGCATATAGCTCTGACGACTCCTCTCTGGACGGCCAGTTAAGGCAAGCCAGAGCTGAGAGTCCTACGGGTCCCCTTGGGGTTCCACTCCGACCGACGAAGACACGCCGGAGGCGGGGACCCTGACCGACTCGAGGGAGCACGAGGGTCCGTGGGGTCGTTACTCCCCAACAGCTCGCCACAAGCTGCCCTGTTTATTTGTATTGTGCTGTGTCGTTACCTGCCGTGAAACTGTTCACGTGATGGCCTCATCGGAAGACCAGCGCTGGCACCCGCTAGCAACATGCTGAGATGAGGCCATTTCGTAGCATACACGTTTTATCTGTATAATTATTTTTCGTTTCTGTAATTGTGATTTTTATATAGGTATGTGTATGTTGCGAATAAACTTATTTCTATTTCTATTTTTATTGTAGTTGCACCCAGTGTTGTCACATACAATCTGTGAAAACTGAACTGAACGACATCCAAAAATAGGTAGAATTAGAAGTGGAAAATTGTTAGATCTATCACCTAAGGATCGACGCCAATGACGCCTTATCTATAATACCATACACCATACCGTTTTACCAACCGACTCGAAATAAATGTCCCGAAAACCGTCACTGTCACTATCTCTGCTGGCATCTGACACTGTCAGTAGTGTCAGTGGCAAGTTGTAAAGCTGATATATCATAATAGACCCACAAACTTTAATACGGAACGCGCCCAAATGATGGAATAACAATTATATTTCGACTCCGACACCGAGATCGGTGAGCTGCGGTTCTATTGTAGTTGTACAATAAGAGGACAACTTTGAAAAAAAATAGCCCATTAGAACGTCGGATTTTATACGGAATCTCAGGACTCGCACTTAGTATCAACGTTCCTTCCGAGGCATTTATAATTTTACGAGTTTTTTTTTGCAAGACTCGATTTCACCAATGTTTTATTCAAAGAATAACGCTTACTACTAATTCAAAAAACTTCAAAATATTTTATTGTAAGATTATGCAATACGCATGTCATTAAAGTTGTTACAAAATAGTATTGAGTGTGTCATAGTCAACCGTCTAATATGTGCTTACAATCTAAATAACATACAAATAAAAAGCAAATATAAATAAAAAATAAAGCAAAATTCAAATACTCACTTAAATTATATTCAATGTCTCAAATTGATTTATACAATAACATAACTCTGTTCTAATGAAATACAATTCAAAGATCGTAGTGAATATGTCCTAATCCTAGTATTAGGATAACCCTTAATCGGATAATGGGAAAATGTTTCCCACCTTATTTTGAATCTTGTGTCTCACTGAAAAGGGCCAAAACCAATGAAATTTTGGTGTGACTCGTGTTTGATTAAGGGATAATAGACCTCAGGATGTTAACGGTTAAAAGTTAGGAGTTTACGAATAAGGGGGTAATTATAAAACGTTGTTTCAGTGTGGGTGACGGACGCCAGCGACCCCAACTGGTGGAAGGGGAGCAACGAGCGTGGCGAGGGTCTCTTTCCGGCTAACTTCGTCAGCGCCGATCTTGTCCCGCCTCCTGCCGCTACAAGTTTGTATCTTTTTGTTATTTCAGATCATATGAATGTAATGTGTAACTGTCATTCATCCTTAGTTCATATTTTAACGACAATGATCCTAAACGCCGAAGATGGGAAAATAATTTATGCAACTTTCAACCTCTGTAGCCTAATTTAAGTATGATGGTATCGATTTATTATGTACACTGTGTTTTTATTGATTTCCGTTAAATTAAAGGCCAGCTTATTTAGGTTAATTGAAGGAGAGCGCGTGATCGTGACTTATGGAAATCTTTAAAGGAGGCTTAAGATGGAAGGAAAATTTAATTAAAATATTAAAATAAATAACTTAATATTCAATGCCATGTAAAAATATGCATTTGCAGATGGTTAAATAAAGGCTAATTATTATAATTTTAATAACAGAAAGCGAAACCCGTGGCGGCAAAAGCGTGCAGTTCGCAACAGCGGCCCCTGAAGACGAGGCCGCCCCGGCCATCGACGAGGCCGCCCTCGACGCCGCTCTACTCGCACTGCACGAGGCCAGCCCCGAGGCCGCGGCCCCGGGCGAGGAACAACTCGCTATACACGAGGTACTGTGTCTATAGTGTAGCCAGTGTTGTCACATACAATTTCAGAAAATTGGTAGAACGAAATCGAAAAATAGATCTACCACCTAAGGATCGACGCCAATCACGCCTTATCTAAAATACCATATACCATACCGTTTTACCAACCGACTCGAACAAAATGTCACGAAAACTGTCACTGTCACTATCTCTGCTGGCATCTGACACTGACAGTAGTGTCAGTGGCAAGTTGTCAAGCTGATCTATCATGATATACCCATAAACTTTAGCACGGAACGCGCCAAAACGATGAAAAAACAAATATATTTCGTAAAACGCATGAAGAATGTTCATCATCACAAGATTTTGCAAAATAGGTAGATTTAAGACAGAAAGTGGTAGATAGGTAGAATGAAGGCAAAATTGGTAGATCTACCAACAAGTTGGTAGATGTGACAACACTGAGTGTAGCGACAGCGACCCCTGCAGACGAGGCCGCCTGGGCTTTTTCCGCAACTCGACAACCATCGTGCCTTTTTTGCGTGATAGCGAGGTAGCCCTATTCCAACCATCCAAGCTCCTCCACGAAACTCAGTGTATGTTTCAGGTTGCTAAATGCCTCCTTTAGTGTATGTGGAGTCCCCAAGTACCTACTCCTGTATACCTCTACCTATTTACAATTTAGAAGAATGTGTTTTGCTGTTTCCTCCTCTTCCATGCAGGCCCTGCACATAGGGCTATCTGTTTTGCCCATATTTTGCAGATGTTTGTTTAATGTGTTGTGTCCCGTGATCAATCCTACTATTTTCCTCAGTTTGTGTCTGGGCGTTCGTAGTAGGGTTTTAGTGAGTTTACAGTTCAATTCGGGTAGTACTTCTTTGGTCTGTCTGCAGGAAACCAGATCGTTCCAGCATTTATTGTGGAGATTTCGGTGATATAGACCGAGTTGGTTTCGTATGTATGATAAAGGTAGTGGTATGATGGGTTCCGGTCCGTACGACGGTGTCTCTGAGGGCGAGGAACAACTCGCTATACACGAGGTACTGTGTCTATAGTGTAGCGACAGCGGCCGTTGTAGACGAGGCCGCCCCGGGCGAGGAACAACTCGCTATACACGAGGTACTGTGTCTATAGTGTAGCGACAGCGGCCGTTGTAGACGAGGCGGCCCCGGGCGAGGAACAACTCGCTATACACGAGGTACTGTGTCTATAGTGTAGCGACAGCGGCCGTTGTAGACGAGGCCCCGGGCGAGGAACAACTCGCTATACACGAGGTACTGTGTCTATAGTGTAGCGACAGCGGCCGTTGTAGACGAGGCCCCGGGCGAGGAACAACTCGCTATACACGAGGTACTGTGTCTATAGTGTAGCGACAGCGGCCGTTGTAGACGAGGCCCCGGGCGAGGAACAACTCGCTATACACGAGGTACTGTGTCTATAGTGTAGCGACAGCGGCCGTTGTAGACGAGGCCCCGGGCGAGGAACAACTCGCTATACACGAGGTACTGTGTCTATAGTGTAGCGACAGCGGCCGTTGTAGACGAGGCCGCCCCGGGCGAGGAACAACTCGCTATACACGAGGTACTGTGTCTATAGTGTAGCGACAGCGGCCGTTGTAGACGAGGCGGCCCCGGGCGAGGAACAACTCGCTATACACGAGGTACTGTGTCTATAGTGTAGCGACAGCGGCCGTTGTAGACGAGGCCCCGGGCGAGGAACAACTCGCTATACACGAGGTACTGTGTCTATAGTGTAGCGACAGCGGCCGTTGTAGACGAGGCCCCGGGCGAGGAACAACTCGCTATACACGAGGTACTGTGTCTATAGTGTAGCGACAGCGGCCGTTGTAGACGAGGCCCCGGGCGAGGAACAACTCGCTATACACGAGGTACTGTGTCTATAGTGTAGCCAGTGTTGTCACATACAATTTGAGAAAATTGGTAGAACGAAATCGAAAAATAAGTAGAAATTGGTAGATCTACCACCTAAGGATCGACGCCAATCACGCCTTATCTAAAATACCATATACCATACCGTTTTACCAACCGACTCGAACAAAATGTCACGAAAACTGTCACTGTCACTATCTCTGCTGGCATCTGACACTGACAGTAGTGTCAGTGGCAAGTTGTCAAGCTGATCTATCATGATATACCCATAAACTTTAGCACGGAACGCGCCAAAACGATGAAAAAACAAATATATTTCGTAAAACGCATGAAGAATGTTCATCATCACAAGATTTTGCAAAATAGGTAGATTTAAGACAGAAAGTGGTAGATAGGTAGAATGAAGGCAAAATTGGTAGATCTACCAACAAGTTGGTAGATGTGACAACACTGAGTGTAGCGACAGCGACCCCTGCAGACGAGGCCGCCTGGGCTTTTTCCGCAACTCGACAACCATCGTGCCTTTTTTGCGTGATAGCGAGGTAGCCCTATTCCAACCATCCAAGCTCCTCCACGAAACTCAGTGTATGTTTCAGGTTGCTAAATGCCTCCTTTAGTGTATGTGGAGTCCCCAAGTACCTACTCCTGTATACCTCTACCTGTTTACAATTTAGAAGAATGTGTTTTGCTGTTTCCTCCTCTTCCATGCAGGCCCTGCACATAGGGCTATCTGTTTTGCCCATATTGTGCAGATGTTTGTTTAATGTGTTGTGTCCCGTGATCAATCCTACTATTTTCCTCAGTTTGTGTCTGGGCGTTCGTAGTAGGGTTTTAGTGAGTTTACAGTTCAATTCGGGTAGTACTTCTTTGGTCTGTCTGCAGGAAACCAGATCGTTCCAGCATTTATTGTGGAGATGTCGGTGATATAGACCGAGTTGGTTTCGTATGTATGATAAAGGTAGTGGTATGATGGGTTCCGGTCCGTACGACGGTGTCTCTGAGGGCGAGGAACAACTCGCTATACACGAGGTACTGTGTCTATAGTGTAGCGACAGCGGCCGTTGTAGACGAGGCCGTCCCGGGCGAGGAACAACTCGCTATACACGAGGTACTGTGTCTATAGTGTAGCGACAGCGGCCGTTGTAGACGAGGCCGTCCCGGGCGAGGAACAACTCGCTATACACGAGGTACTGTGTCTATAGTGTAGCGACAGCGGCCGTTGTAGACGAGGCCCCGGGCGAGGAACAACTCGCTATACACGAGGTACTGTGTCTATAGTGTAGCGACAGCGGCCGTTGTAGACGAGGCCGCCCGGGCGAGGAACAACTCGCTATACACGAGGTACTGTGTCTATAGTGTAGCGACAGCGGCCGTTGTAGACGAGGCCCCGGGCGAGGAACAACTCGCTATACACGAGGTACTGTGTCTATAGTGTAGCGACAGCGGCCGTTGTAGACGAGGCCGCCCCGGGCGAGGAACAACTCGCTATACACGAGGTACTGTGTCTATAGTGTAGCGACAGCGGCCGTTGTAGACGAGGCCCCGGGCGAGGAACAACTCGCTATACACGAGGTACTGTGTCTATAGTGTAGCGACAGCGGCCGTTGTAGACGAGGCCGTCCCGGGCGAGGAACAACTCGCTATACACGAGGTACTGTGTCTATAGTGTAGCGACAGCGGCCGTTGTAGACGAGGCCCCGGGCGAGGAACAACTCGCTATACACGAGGTACTGTGTCTATAGTGTAGCGACAGCGGCCGTTGTAGACGAGGCCCCGGGCGAGGAACAACTCGCTATACACGAGGTACTGTGTCTATAGTGTAGCGACAGCGGCCGTTGCAGACGAGGCCGCCCCGGCCATCGACGAGGCCGTAATCCCGTCCATATAATCTCCTGGAGACTGATAGACTGGTTAGGCGTTTAGAAATATACAGAGTGGAAAAAACGAATGCCACATGGATGGCAACTACCTTAAATATTGTAAATAGCACAATTTGTGTAAGGGAGACTTCCTCTGTTTATAAAAACAATAAATTCTGCATTTAAGGATTTATGAAAAATCGCTTGCCTCAGTCGGAACTCGAACCGGTCAAATATGACAAAAAATAACGTGCCGTATTTTATGATGCAGATTGAAAGGGTTACTCATAAGGTTAATTTTTCTCTAAATAACAACTACAATCTTCTCATTGTAGTCATAACGTAAGGCCATGAAAACCCATCATAAAATCCGGCACGTTATTTTTTTGTCACATTTGATCGGTTGCAGAATTTATTATTTTTTAAAACAAAGGATAGTCTCCGTTACACAAAATGGGCTATTTACAATATTTAAGGTAGCTGCCATCCATGTGGGATTCGATTTATACATCCTGTATATACATCATCACTATCATCAGCCTATCTCACTCCATTGCTGGACTTAGGCCTCTCCTATTAACTATGCGTATAGACCTATAGACGCATTAGGAGATAAATATCCATAATCGCCACGCTGATACTAATAATTGTGGTCGAAAATTTTATGGCATATCACTTCCCAAACTATTATTCCCAAAGTCTCATTTGGCAGAATCATCACATAGCAAACCAACTTGACGCAGAAGTATCTTTCGCATAATATGCGAAAATTCGGCCATATGAAAGCTGGCAAATAATACTTTAGTAAATGTTGGTATGCCAAGTGAATCATCTGCGAAAAGTTGGTTGGCAAAATTCGGCAAAATGAAATTACGCGAAAATGCAAAATACCCTCGACTACCCACTGGAAGAGTTGGGGTAGAGACAAATGTATTCTAACTACCGTCACCACGCTCATAAATTGTGTGCTAAAATCATCATCATCATCATCCTATGTTAGTCCACTGCTGGACGTTGGCCTCTCCTATTAACTATGCGTATAGACGCATCAGGAGGTAAATGCCCATAATCGCCACGCGGGGCAAGCGGATTGGCGATCGCAGTAATGTGTCCACTATGATGACGCTGCTGCCCATCATCAATCTTGTAGAATGGTCAGTGACACTTCAATCCCTTAGTCGACTCTTACTCAAGGCTCGGAACCGGTTTTTTTCGAGAACCTCGAAATAGCCCAATATTTTAAAATGTTTTATATTCTTTATGTAGTACTCAAAATGTTATGAAATTACCAACGTCGTATTTTTAAATTACTCCATTAACAAAGAATTGATATACCGAAGAACAAAAAAGAAATTCGAACCGTTCTTTTGTATGGAGTAAAAACCGGTATCCGAGCCCTGCTCTTACGACACCCGCAGGAGGAGTTGGGGTGGTGACAAATGTATTCTTACTGCCGTCACCACACGACTTTTTTTTAAAGTAATTTTTTGAAGTCTAGTGGCCATAGTTACATTTTATAGCGGGTATTGTACGGTCGACGTCAGGGATATGCTGAGTTGCTCACCAAATACTGACGGCGACCGTACTCTCACTCGCATATTTCTATTTATTCACGGGTTGTAATAAGCACCAAGTAAAATTATTTCGAACTCCCTATCGGCACACAAACCTCTTTAAGGTTTTAGCCAACGATGGGTCTTGTAATTTGATTATATAATGTGTTTGTATTATTCAATAAAAATAAAATAATCACCAAATTAAAAATTTAAAAACCGACTTCAACTGGCTTCTCCAAGATTCCCGATTTGTTTCCATCATTGGTTTCCTCAAATCTTACTTTCTGAATGCAAATTCTTCTAAATGAATGAAAATTACCAAAAGCGCCATACATGTACCTATAACAATTGAAGAGATCCCTCGATTTCTCCAAGATCCCATCATCAGACCGCAACTTGGTGCCAACGGGACCACCTCGGGGTAATACACGTTCGATCACAAAAATAAATTTTAAAATCGGTTCACTATTCTCGGAGATATCGGGTAACATACATACAACAAAAAAAAAAAACAGTCGAATTGAGAACCTCCTTTTTTGAAGTCGGTTAAAAAAAGGCTAAAATATGAAATAATTATTTACAGGCGCGAGCATTACGCCAAGCCGGCGTAGTTGACGCGGCCTTACAACGCGCCGATGCCCGTCACGCACGCCTCACACAACTATCCGCGGAACTCGTCGACGCTCTCAACTTATACCACCACCTCATGCGAGAGCCCTTGAAACCGTACGGGGGACCTCAGGGGCCCCCGGGGCCGCCGGGGGGACCGGGGGGACCGGGGGGACTGCCGATGCCCCCGCATTTGCAGATGTACTTTCCTGCTCAACATCCGGGTGTGCCACCGCCGCAGCCTAGGTAAGTTACTTATAGCCAGGGCCCGTAATTCTCATGCCAATGACATCAATTTGACGTCACGCTCCATGTAGGGTGATCTCAAATAGATTTATTATTAATTATTAATCATTAGTCATCAATCATTTTAATCATGTACCAATGACATCAAAAGTAGTTTATTTACTCGTGAAATAAACAATACCTACTTGATACGTGATTTACGTTAAAGAGAAATTCTGTTTTCTACGTAATTATTGAAATGTGTTAACAATATCATTTAATAATAATAATAATAATAATAATATATTCTTTATTTCAGAGTTAAATACTCCATAGTTGTTAGTAACAATTTATATAAACACAAAAAAAGAAAGAAAAAAAAAACATAATTCTAGGATTAGTACTTAACTTACAGGGGTTTACAGAAAACAAAACAAAACAGAATAGACACTACACAATACACACAAACTTCTCAGTCAGGACTGCTGAGTGCGACACCCTTGATTAGTCCAACCCAGTATTTCAGGATTGGGCTATCAAATCTATCCGCAATGACTTTTAGAATGCCGTTGGAACTGCTCCTGACTCGGCCAAGCAAGGACACTATTTTCTTACGCATGATTGCTGGGAATCCGTCCGTGCGAGCTTCGCAGAACATGCCGGATGCACTGCATCTGCTAGGCAGTCCCAACAGCATTCTAAACGCATTGTTATATTGCACTCTCAACGCGTTGTAGGCTCGCTTTGTATACCTCACCCACAGGCTGCCCGAGTAGAAGGATTGACAATATGCTCTGAAAAGCGTCACCTTAACTTCTCTAGAGCATCGAGCAAACCTGCGGGCTAACATATTTCCACGCACCGCCAACGCGCGACGCTCACGTTCAATATCTTGGTCATCCTTAAGATCGGAAGTTATGATGTGACCAAGATATTTAAACTTGTCGACAACTCTCAGAACCACACCATCCAGCAGCACCGGAGGTATGTGATATGGCTTAATCTTACCAGCCTTGAAAACCATAACCTCTGTTTTATTGGTGTTGTATTGGAGCCCATGAAGTTTGGCGTACGTCCCACAAACGTCCAACATCCTGACAAGCGCGCCCACAGCCGGCGCCAGCAGCACCATGTCATCTGCGTAGCTGATGTTATTGGCAGGCGTGCCGTCAATATAACATCCCGCGTGCATGCTGCTGAGGCCGACTATGAGCTCGTTCACATACAAGTTGAACAGTTTGGGGGACGTCAGCCCCCCCTGCCTCACACCACACTTAAGCCGGTACTCGCTGGACAGTGCGTCAGCCCACCTCACTTGGTTCAACTGATTAGAATACCAGAATTTGAGTATCTCTATACACTCGCTGGGCATGCCCGTCCTCCCGAGTTTGTGCCACAATAAATTATAATCAACACGATCAAAGGCTTTTGAGAGGTCGAGAAAACAGGCATACACAGGAGTGTTTCGTGCAGTGTAGTACCCAACAGTATGCTTCAGACTTAGTATTGCACTTTCTGTAGATAGCCCTGTCCTAAAGCCGAACTGGGCGTCATGAATCTTCAGGTGCTTTTCGAGAAGTGAATCCAGCATACTGTCGAGCACTTTGGCAGCCGTTGTTGCCAACGAGATGGGCCGATAGTTGTCTCTGTCCGATAAGTCACCTGTCCTGTTCTTTACAATTGGAACAACGATAGTCCGCATTAACGGCTCAGGTAAATAGGAGTGACATAGACAGAGATTAAAGAACAGAGCGAGCACTCTCGGCAAGTGCGACCCCGCAAACTTAAAATGTTCAATGCTGAGGCCGTCATGACCTGGCGACTTCCCTCTTTGCATCCTTTTTATAACTGCTTCGACAGTTTTCGCAGTAAAACTGATGCTCCGCCTATTCACAACAGCCTCAGCATGTCTCATGTCCGCCTGCGTAGGTTGTGTGTCAATTAAAGACCTTACAGAGAAATGCTCTCTGAACAACTCAGCTATTTCTCTGTGGTCGCACTTGTCCCCCACACTGGCGGGGAGACCCGGCCCCACATTCAGACTACGTGTACCTTTCCAAAAACTGCTGAAATTCATGTCGTTGTGAGCCAATGCGAGAGCATCCATTCTAAGTTGGTCCTGTCTGCTCTGGCACCACTTGAGTTTTGACTTGAATTTTTTCTTACTGTCTGACATGAGATCAAAAGCTTTACCTTGGCGCGGTTTTCCAACAAGCTCCCACATCTGAAAGTGAAGTCGGGCCTCCCTATGGGTTTCAGCCACGTACTTATTCCACCCCGCTATATATCCTCCTTTTCTTCTATTTTTGCACTCATGGGATTTTACCGAGGCACTTGTAAGTGTATTAATTATATCGGAGTACATATTATCCAGTATAGCAAGGTGGTCCTTATTATTACACATATTATCACAACATGTGCTAAGCTGAGAAGGAAAGTCCACATCTTTCAAGTTCCGGTTACACATGTCGCGATACCTACAAATTTGGTCTTCAGTGGGAACGCCCCATACTACATTTTTATTCAAATTGTAACATAAAGGTACTGAACAAGGTTTCAAAATATTAATATCACACTCTATATACAAGGGTAAATGGTCAGACCAAAAAACGTCTTTAATGACGGATACACTTTTAATAGTGTCCCACCCGCATTGCGTTACGACGCAATGATCTAACCATCTCCTACATCCATGAATATCACTTATATAGGTGTATGTGTCTGAATCCTGACCCAGCATTTTAATGTCTGCACAAGTCCAAAGTTGTTCGGAACAAAAGTCTAAAAGTTCGTGATAGAATGGCTCATTTATGTGCGCATTAAAATCGCCTAGCATGTACACTGCTTGAACATCATTGTTTTCACAAATGGTCGCGGATAACGCACTTAAGCACTCTGTGAATACTGGCAAATTGTCAATACAATCCGTAGGCATATATATGGAAAATACTATGAATGATTTACCACAAGATGTCAGTTTGACCGCCGCAATTCTATCACTGTGACACTCAATCACTGATGCCATTTCAAACGCTCGCTTTCTCCACAAAATACCTACACCACCAAACGGTCGGCCCTTCAAGAGACCTGATGATTCATCCATGCCTGACTTCCCGGTCCAGCCAAACTCACTATCGATTGTGCTTAGAATAGGCAGATCAAACTTCATTAACCATGTCTCCTGAATAGCTACGATTTCCGCGCCTTTGCATAGTTCTCTCACACCGTCGATAGACCTCTTAACTGACCTACAGTTGTAACTAATTAGCCTACATACGCTGGCCATTATCGATAGTACTATAGATGTTCTCTTTTGTGATTTAGATTTGGATAAGCGACACTCGATTTGTTCTCTACTCGTTCCGGCCTCCGTAAGTGTACAAATCTTCTAAATGTAATCCCCTCTGGCCACATGTTATCATTAAGGTAAACGTGCAATTTTGACTTATTCACATAAGCTTTATAAGAATTGTATCCCTTATCCCGTTTCATTGACAGCTTTGATAAAGTAACCCTTTCATGCGTCTTCTCAAATATATAGCTTATTATATCACTCTCGGACACGTCAGAGTGTACATTCGAAATAAAAAGCGGCATTTTGATCTCCGCCGCCTTAAATCTAGCATCTTTTGTGGTCGCCGCCTTGCCGGTGTTGCCGATGAACTGGTTCCGATAACGTTTCCTCTTCTCAATCAAAGTCCATTTATTCTCATCCTCATTACTATCCGTTGAAATAGTACACTTTTGCAAAACGTCAGCATATGTATGATCGACCTCCTGGTTGTTTATTACTATTGATCTGTATTGATGGTAATTAGCATTGGTTATTGCAGTCGAGTTCTGCGCCGTTTCGCATGCAGTAAGATCGGCCGGTTTGTTATCTATCCGGTGCACCTGTACCGGCGAGTCGCTAGGCGCTTGACGCTTAATAAAATGTATGTATAAAAAAAAATCAAATAGTTTCACGTATCAAGTAGGTGTTAGTTATTTAACGTGTAAATATACTACTTTTGAAGTTATTTATACATGATTAAAATGATTGACGACTAATGATTAATAAGTAACAACAACACTATTTGGGATCACCCTAAATGGAGCGTGACGTCAAATTGATGTCATCGGCATGAAAATTATGGGCTCTGCTTATAGCTAGTGGTCAACCTTTATCATTATGTGCGGAGTGCTACGAACAAATAAAACATGGAAGGCGCCACGCCATACTAAATTGCCTTTCAAAAACGATTCTGAAGTTTAGTTGACAAGTGTCCCTCTTCAATGCATCACGACAATGAATTTAAATGTCAATCTATAAAAACTTAAACCGCCATTAAAAAATGATTGTGATTGGTCCATCAAAGTTTTAATTGGCTATATTCTATAAACATATTTCAAAGATGTTGCGCCGAAATATGCACGGTGTTAAGAAAAGCGCTATGTGCTGCCCATCTGGGCACAATTGAACAATTGTTTTTGGGGGCATTTTTGAGCTAGCGTTAGACATCCATTTTATATAATGGTCGCAGGCGGGAGTGTGTTTTCAAAAGGATTTTCACTTTGTCAATAGAGATTATTTATCTTGTGAAACAGAAAAAATAACTATATTTTATATCTTTTTCATAAAAATGTTTTGTTTTAGGTGCTGAACCCACAGTTGGCGCGTCTTGTGAATACAGTTTTATTTTATTACCAATTTAATGTTAGTCTTATATCTAAAAATATAATGAAACTGTTAAACTCACGTGTATTTATTAGTCACTGTATGCGACATATTTCGGAGAGCCTATGTCTCCATTATCAAGCACTGAGCCCATGCTAACGCGTGGTATGTTCCGAAATACACGTGAGTTTAACCGTTTAATTATATTTATAGGTATTACTGACGAAAGTTTAAATTTAATCTTGTATCCATATTTATTTCGAAAGTCGCACGATAGTCGCACGTTAGTCGCAAAATCGCATTCCGTGCCCCGCGCACTGTTTGTACCTTAAATTGATAAGTTAGTTTACAAATTATTGGAGGCCTTATTCGGTAATATAAATACTAATAGTCAATAGAATCTAAAAAAAATCTAATAGTACAAACAGCAACACTCCTAAGGGACCATTAAAGACAGAGCAGAGAGAAAATGAAAGAGATAAATATATTTATATTATGTCAACTTCAAATTAAACAATGAAATATGAATGTTGATTGTTCGCACTGTTGGCAACTTGGCCGAATAATACAAATCGGGTTCCGAAATCTTATGAGACTGGTATCACGACTTCGGCCGAACTCTGTTGACCAATGGCGCAGGCATTGCTACGGTTAACCAATGATTGCTCGCGGTTTCTTCAGAAGGTGACATTACCATGGTTACGTAATAACAAAAATCGCGATTTTTCCGGAAGCTGACGTTACTATAGTTACGTTATATATAACATCCGCTTTAGTCCTGGAGACGTCAATCTAACTTCAGAGCCGGTAATTTGACTGCTAAGCTGCTATGTAGAAATTTTCGTTTATTTTCCTTTCAACGGTTGTCACTGTCAGATATTTTTTCAAAGTTTGAATTTCAGTCAGAAACTATCAAGTCTCTATTAAACATGGCTACTGACAGATTAAAAGATTATAGGTAGACTGTCAAACGTCTATCTACCATATTTCCACAAAGGTTACATAAGTATTCAACTAACGTCAACTAAGAGATCAGAGTGCTTAGCCAAGTTGCCAATCGCTAGCGCTTGCTAGCGCAACGTAGTTTTCCCTCTTTGTCGCACTATTATGAAGGAGTGACAGAGAGGGAAAACTACGATGCGCTAGCAAGCGCTAGCGATTGGCAACTTGGCTAAGCATCCTGATGAATTATAATAAAGACAGCAATAGCATTTGTCTCAGTCAATGAAAAAAATAATTTAAAATTGCCCGATACCATGGCTATTTGTAAAAATATCTTGACTTGAAAAAATACCTCGCCTATTAATGTCAGATAAATCATGGCATCCGATTTGAAGAAACCATGATTAAATTACTAAACGGTTTTAAACAAATCTATGAAGAACTGTCGTTATCCAGTTTCCACTAGGAACAACGACATCTAGCGTCTAATCATGGCCAATAGCTAATTCTTAATTTTCGTAGACGAAGGAACTTTTATTATGTCAACTAATTTGCAAATACTGAAATTTTGACGCAACAAAGATTCGATGACATATCATCGGGGACCATCGGAAATGTCGCGATCGCTACTAACGAAAAATACCGAACCCATAATATTACTCGACCAAATTGCATCCCTTACCAAGTGGCTCAACATTCCTATGTAACTGACATGTGACTGTAAGTGTGATTCTCTTTCATGCAATATTTCCAATTTCTGAAGTGTATACCCAGCTGTGTTGCTGTTTGTACTTGTCATAGCACTTTACGGTGTTTCTATGCGATTTTTTTACGCGTTTTTATTGTTCAATACCATCACCACTTTATTTACCGTTTTATAAAAGCAAACGAGACTATTATGCCAGAATAGCAAACAAACATTCGTCTGCTACAAGATAACCGAAAATTATTCCACTATTTATACGCAGTTCGTCAATAATTTGGGAATGGTAATGACTTGATTGGTGCGACAGAATAATCGCATAGAACTACCCTTTACGTCTTTGACACAACGTGAAACACGTTCGCAAATATATTTCCACGGTAATACTAATAAATATCAATAATTTTAACTAAACATGTATGTGAACTCAAGGTTTAAGGTTTGAAGTTCGTAATAAAACCAAGATTGTGTTCAAAAAGTGCTTGATTATGGAATAATGCAAGTTTTTAGGTTCGTTCACATTTTTTTGACTCTACTGATGAATGGTATACATTCGATATCAAAAATATTGAAGCGGTCATGAAGCTCAAAAATATTTAAACATGCTCTCTAACGCGACAATAGAGGCCTGGCCTACTACCGCGAAAATCGAAATTCGTAAATTTCGAGGATTTTTCTCTGTCACTCAAACGAAGGCGTCATTAGAGTGAGAGAGACAAATCCTCGAAATTTACGAATTTCGTTTTTCGCGGTAGGGCCGCTGGACAGATATTTATGAACACCTGGCTGCGCCAATATATCTGATCACGACTTACACTGTGTATTTTTTTTATTCCGTTAACTATCGACAGGGTACGTTATTAGGAGCTGTATTTAAGTGTATCTTATTTATTTTCCTTACAATATTATTTTAATAAAGTATGAAAACCAAAAATTCGAATTAAACAAGCATCAATACTTTAGTAAGCTTCTATTAACTTACTAAGCGACCTGTCAGATTGAAAGAAAATCCAAAGTTTTATGGATATACTTGATACTGTTAAATTTTAAATGTTTTATTTTTATTATATGGGTGAATCAATTTTTTTCTGTCTCTTGTTCTCTCTCTCTGAACAAAAAAATGTATATTTGCATAGTTTAAGTATAGCATAATTTTGCATACAATCAGCGTGACTCATGCAACCGTAACCATGGCAATAACAGACGGAAAAAAGTTGATTCACCCTTAATACACTGCACTGAAGGATTGAGACAGAAACAAATTTGAGTGAGAAACATCTACGAGAAAAAGTTGGGAAAAGACTACCTGAGAAATTATTTTCGAATATGGCCTCTATTTTATTTCCCTTGTAATTATTATTATAGAGATATATTTATAATGTGGGAGTTGAAAAAATATTTTAATCGAAAATTGTCTGTAAGCAAGTTTGTGTATAATAATGGACATGCAATAAAAGACTAATCATTATGATAAAAATATTGTTTTATTTGGGAGCCTGAAAATAGTTATTTATGTGGCTGGCGCATAATAAGAGGCATTAAACATGAGTGTGGTTTTATGAAACGAGCCGTAGGCGAGTTTCATAATAAGATCACACGAGTGTTTAATGCCTAATTATGTACAGTCACATACATAACTTTATCTACATCCATATCATTAGTTTAGAATGACAATTTACCTTTATTTTCATTGATATCCACTAAGTAATTACCTCTAAATATAAAAATTCAAATCAGTTGAAATCACTCAATTTGAGTAAGGATATCCTACAATAAATATTTATTGAAAAAAAAACAACAAAAAGAAGTTGACTTCATAATGTTAAAATTAATATCATGACGACGATACTTTAATGTCAACATTATGATGCACTGTACTCTGCCTGTACTTTAATGTTAACATTATGATACAGCCACAGACACCGGTCTCTTAATAATCTTAATATAGGTCATTACATTACCGCTTCTGAATACATAACAGGGAAATTATGATATTCCTGTAGATAAACAAACTTCTTAATGATACTTTAATGAAAATAAGACCAATTTCTTACTCCGTGCCATAAAAATAAAAAATAAAACTGACACGAGTGTTGTGTCGCCGGCATATGAGTACAATCTTTTCCGTCACACTGTGTGTCGCTGGCATAAGAGTTCTATGGGATCATTTCAATCAGCATAGTGGGCACTTAGTGAGGTACTGTAAGCGACCGTGTTTTATAATAATATAAATTTTGTATGTTAGTGATTTCAAACAAGATTTTGTTTTTCTCTTTCAATCGGTCTTTATTTTCAAAACTAAAATTTAACGTAGCCGTTCGCGGACGTTGGTGATCTTGGTCTATTTTTCTAATACATACACAAATTAAATCTAATCAACCTAAGATTGGGCCTTGTGGCCAGTGATGGGCTCGCTCCCGGTAACTTTCCCAACACAGTATGGGGAATATTCCCAAATGGAAACTTTCCCCATAATAAGATTGGGAAATTACCGGGAACGACCCATCACCAGAGTTGGGCAAAAAGTAATATGATTACTCCTTCAGATTACTTTTATATGTGTACTAATATTACAAATACACATACAAATGTAATTTATAGAAGTAATCATATTACTTTTTGCCCAACTCTGCCCATCACTACTTGTGGCATTAAAAACAAAGGTATGAATGTCATAATTATACTATTGGGTCCCCATCCCGCGTAGTTTCCCTAAAGTGAGCGCCCTTATCTCGTGGCCGCCGAGCAGCACGCCGTAGCGACTCAACGTCAGCTTGATGTCGGCGTTCATGAGCGAATCCACGCCGAGCTCGGCCAGCGTCGCCGTCTCTGATACTTTACTCGAGTTTCTGAAACCTGCTATTATAAATTTTGAATGTAAGTGATTTCAAACAAGATTTTGTTTTTCTCTTTCAATCGGTCTTTATTTTCAAAACTACAATTTAACGTAGCCGTTCGCGGACGTTGGTGATCTTGGTCTATTTTTCTATCCAATATTTATAATACATACACAAATTAAATCGAATCAACCTAAAATTGGTCCTTGTGGCTAGTGATGGGCTCGCTCCCGGTAACTTTCCCAACACAGTACGGGGAATATTCCCAAATGGAAACTTTCCCCATAATAAGATTGGGAAATTACCGGGAACGACCCATCACTACTTGTGGCATTAAAAACAAAGGTATCAATGTCATAATTATACTATTGGGTCCCCATCCCACGTAGTTTTCCTAAAGTGAGCGCCCTTATCTCGTGGCCGCCGAGCAGCACGCCGTAGCGACTCAACGTCAGCTTGATGTCGGCGTTCATGAGCGAATCCACGCCGAGTTCGGCCAACGTCGCCGTCTCTGATACTTTACTCGAGTTTCTGAAACCTGCAATATGAAATAAGAATAGATATTTTTGATTGGTAGCTGTAGTAATGTTTACGGAGTGTAATTGATCAACAGAGATCGGATAAAAATGTGCGTCATTTTTCGCAATAATATGGACATGACTCCAAAGTTGATTAAATGAATAACACAACGAATAATTTCTTGAAATTTGATTTCAAAGCTTTAAGGTGACTATTTACAAAGGTTTTCATATTTACCGGTGTCAAATAGGTAGTTTTGAAAAAATTATTAAATGATTGATTATTTAATCAACTTTGGAGTCATATTCATATTATTACGAACGATGACGCACATTTGTCCGATCTCTGTTGATCAACTAGTACCTAATGATTTTGTAAGAAACGTTTGAGGAGAAAAATGGGTACCTATACTCTTTCTGTATCAGATTTTTTAAATATAGCAATTATTTTTTCCTTCAATGTTACTAAATCTATATTATATTATATCATACTAAACCAATTGGGATTGTTCTATTTCGAAAACCATTTCGAGACCAACGGTCGCTTTTCGAGAATTCTAGATCAATTGCAACTGTAATATTGAACAAAAAGTTTGTTCAAAGGGTTCGCTTCAATATTGATGAATGTAGGTTTATATTACAGTTTTTTATTTCTACTTTATTGCCAAATTTGGTTTGCCAGTCTACCTATTGTAATGATTTTTTAACATTTGAGGTGACAAAACGTTTTACGTTTCTACAAGTAGGTACTTAAAATAAATAAAATAAATAAATAAGTAAATATCTTGGGACATCTTACACAAATCGACCTAGTCCCACGGTAAGCTCAATTAAGGCTTGTGATGTGGGTACCAGGCGACGATATATATAATAGATAGATACATATAGATACTTAAATACATAGACAGCCATGACCAAGGAACAAACATTTGTGATAAATAAATACACAAAGAATGCCCTCGCCGGGATTCGAACCCGGAACCTCCAGCTTCGTAGGCAGGGTCACTACCAACTAGGCTACTTAGTAACAGTAAAATATCTGATATACAAAACGTTTTATCTGATATAGATATACAAAACGTTTTACGTTTTGTATATCTATATCAGATATTTTGAACATAATTGTGTAGTAAAATGACTTTTTACCATGAATATATTAGAAAATACCTACTTACTTAAAACGTACTTGTCTTACGTTAAAAGCATTTTGTGTCCTCCTGCCAGCGTAAAACTCACCTAGGATATTGGAGACTGCCTGGACTAGGTCTTGCTCCGGTTTTTCTGGTGCGCGATGCTTGTCAGCCACGACCATAGAGGAGACCACGGCGTGTGGTCTCGCCAGGAATGTGTCCAGCGTCGCCAAACACGACGATATGCGTTGCGGTGCTGTGCCACCCACCTTTAATAGGCAAATTCAATAAGCTTAGCATTTTTTATCATACTAATTTTATATTTCAGGCGGGTCACTGATGTTAGTAATGTTCAACGTTTCGTATAGGACGAGTGAAATATGTGGACGATTTTTGTCACAACCTTGGAAATATTTTTGTATTCTATGAAACAGTGGGCAAAATTGTAATTTATCCTGAATAATGCAAACTTTTAATTGCCTCCTTACGCTGGCCGGTAAGATGATTCGTTGATGACTTCGAAACGGTTTAAACCAAATCGCCAGTTACCGAAATAGTTCTTTAAGCTTTACTCGTAATTGTACGTCTCCAACCGGTGTATGTGGAAGTCCAAAAGAAGCGATGATAAGATGATGATGGCTTTATTGCTATGAAGGTTCTGCTGAGTTATGTAGATCGGTTTGTTAAGTGTGATTGGTGGTACCGGCTCTGAATCTTGGCTAAAACTTGCTAACGTTACATTAATTACCTCATCACCACCGTTCAAGTTGACGAAGATGCCCACATCGCCGATGGCGCCCCACTGGACCGCCAGAGCCGGTAGTCCATCCTGTTTCCGTCGCTCGCAGAGGCGTTCCATAGCGCTGGAAAGTAACATAAGGTCAGTGAGGATAATGCCCGGTTCACATTATTCCAGTAGCTTTCCAGTCCAGCAATCCAATCCAGTACTGAAATGCTACTGGAATAATGTGAACAGACACTGGAATGCTTCCAGTCCAGTGACTGGAAAGACCGTCAACTTTTTATTCCAGCTCACCCAATCCAGCGGCACTGGAATAATGAAGACAGCCATTCCAGTTCCAAACCAGTAGTAGATCATTGTCAGCGATGTGTTTCCAATCCAGCTACTCTTAAAATACTGGAGTAATGTAAACGATATGCTCCCGTCCAGCACTGGACTGGATTAGACCGCTGGATTGCTGAACTGGAATAATGTGAACCGGGCATAAGTCTTCTAAGTTTTAAGGAGATTCCGTAATATGAATCTTATACTGTTGAGTGGGAGTTGGAAATCAGTTGGTAGAGAAACTTTCCTGACAGACGGTCTTACCCGCATTGACCTTAAATAAGTAGTGGGTAGGGAGGTATCTTTAACCATCCGGGGGGTGTGATGGCAGAATACTAACGTGATTCCATGGCACCCTCACTAAGCCGCAGGGGTTTTAGTGGATATTCTCCTCTGTGAGTGAGTAATACTACCCTCATACGGGCCATCCCTAAGCCCGGGGGTGGATACGTAAAAAAACGGTTTAAAAACATTCTCCTCTGCGAAAAAAGATGTAGGAATGTAGGTACCTATCATCTTCAATCATCTTTTCATCTTCAATGAAGCCCATGGTTTACGGGTTACTAATAACCATGAAGATTTACTCTTAGCTGCAAAGTCTTGAATTAATTAAAGTAAATGTCACCGATTTTCGCATTAATCAAGACGTCCACAGATGACTAAAGTATCTATGCCGTAGGTACGAATCATGGCGTAAGTACATTTTCGCGATAGGGTCTTAAGTTAGGTATGATAGATTCCACTATGATACGAATGCGATGAGAAGTGGATACGGGCTCTCGAACAGGTTACCATGATGAACTAATGCGATTCAGATTAGGTCGAGAGAGAGATACAAGGCTATACAAGTCGTATATCTCTGTCCCTTGTCCTGAACCTAAACTGAATCGATCGATGGATTAGTAGGTAAGTCATGGTAACCTGTACCTACCTGTTAGCGAGCCCGTAGTTGCTTTGCCCGGCGTTGCCCCGCCCGCTGGAGACCGACGAGAACGCCACAAAGTGATCCAATTCTGGGGCGAGGGATCGTGACGCAGAATCCAATGCGCGTAACACTGGAAAAAACACAATATTTAGTACAGGTGAGCAGCAGCTCACAATTATGAAAAGATGTTTGGTACAGTCGACGTCAAAGATATCATTACGGTTTAGGTGCCAACAATATATTTACACGACTTTATTGCCTTGATAAGATCGTGTAAATATAGTTTCACTCGCTAACTATGCTCAAGATCTATTTTAGAACTTTCAACAATTGACTTTCGCTAGCTCGTGTTTCAATACTCATACTCGCGAGTAAAATATAACTTTGCACCCTTGTATAACAATAGTACATTATGATACAAGTGTGCTAAGTTGATCATTATACTCGAGGCGGTATTGTGCGCGCGAGCTGTAAGCGAGCGCGCATAAGATAGCAGAGAGTATAATGATCAATGCACACGAGTTTCATACGACGTTTTTCAACACACTTGCGAGGAATAACCGACTTTTAGTAACACTTTTACTAACCTTTGTTGCTAGGTAATTAGTAATTACTACTTACTTAGGTACTGTCCCAAAGTTACGTTTAACCGTTTTATTTTATTCTTGTTCATAACTTGAAGTTCATAATTCACATAAAAGTAATAACAGTAAACACAACCATGAACACAACAAAATAAACGCAACAAACATTTGAAATTCACTCCACTCCGAAGAACAAAATAAATACAAAATTACAAATGATAACTTTAAAACGGCGCGCGCATACCTAACGCCCCGGCCACGACATTGGTCTAAGGCTAACAGCGGCGAGCGAATCCATGAGTGGGAGCGGGATGCCGATATAGGTACGAGAGGGAGCACCATACGTTTTCCGCTAAGCCTGTCGCCTTAGACCGATGTCGTGGCCGCGGCGTAAGGAATTTTTAAACGCGCGCAAATTTGTGAGGCAGCAATCCTATCGACAAACAGCCAATATAAAAAAAAACTGCGAATCATTAACGTTTATCATAAAATAAAAATACGATAACTTTACATTTGATATAATTACTTGATAATTTGGATGCACAATTTAAATCTTTTATTTATTTATTTACGAAAATGTATAGTATTTTGAAATAATATTCTGGATTCCGCTATTTCTGCCACATGTCAACTCTTTAATCAATTTAAAAAATAAACATAACCTGACTAAATTCGAATGCTTCATCTACATGACATAATACTTGCAAATGTTTGCAAGCGTACTTGGTCGGGTTCTGTTATTACCGCACTAGAACAATAAGGTAATGAAAAAGCACGCGTGTTTAATATCTTGGATTATGAGCCTAATAGCGGTTCAATAATACCTACGTTACGAGCAAGTGTGTTGAAAATAATTGTTTTAATTTGATAAATACAAAAAAGCGCTTGAGAGTTCTGCTATTATCAAACCGCGATAAGAAAGGGATTTGAAAGTACTGTTGACACAACAGTGTATAAGTCAATCCAAGATATATTCATAGTTATATTCATATATTCTTTGTTTAAGTGCAGAGACTTATACAAAATATATTAATTAATCACTCAGTACATCTACAAACAACTCTTTTCTTGGTAAATGTTGTGTCAACAATACTTTCGAATCCCCTTCTGAATCCGGTTTGATAATACCTACGCAATTTGGTATCGAGCGTTTGGAATCAAGTTTGTTTCATTCAACGTCTTTAGGTCTAAATATTCCTGGTACATGAAAACCATGGTATCAATAAAATATAACATTTTTGTGTTCGTCCCAAAAAACCGATATTAATTATGAAGTAAGTATTTTTATTAACCGTCAACTTTTGGCTCGGCGACGGCGCGGAAGTTATCCCCCGTCTGGTTCTCAAGGAACGCATCGCGCAGCACTACCGCGAGGTTGAAGATGCCGCCGATCGGCGCGAGCGCCGCCGCCGACTGCAGGAACGAGCGCGCGCCCGCCGCCGCCGTTACGGCCGCGGTTGAAATTATCACGGTGACGCCGCTGGCGCGCCATCTGAGAGCGAACTGGAGGGTAAATTCACAAGACTGTAACGAGAGTCACCAATTCTTTTGTATGTTCTCATATTAATTAAGTACATTTAAAGGTCTAATATCTACCTACAGAGTTAGGCTAAACGTACGAAAACTCAACTTTGATTTATTAATTTTAAAACATACGAAAGAATTGGTAACTCTCGTTACAGTCTTATGGATTTACCCTGGATGCTTAGCCAAGTTGCCAATCGCTAACGCTTAATCGTCAATTCTAAGCGAAAGGTAGCTAACTGTCTTTGTCGCACTAATATGAAAGAGTGACAAAGAGGGAAAACTACGATACGCTACTAAGCGCTAGCGATTGGCAACTTGGCTAAGCATCCTGGTCATTTTCAAAATTGAAAGCCTAATTTAAATTACAGTGTTACTTTTTGGACACTGTAAAAAGTGACATCATCATCAGCCTATGATAGTCCACTGCTGGACGTAGGCCTCTCCTATTAACTATGCGTATAGACGCATTAGGAGGTAAATGCCCATAATCGCCACGCTGGGCAAGCGGATTGGCGATCGCAGTAATGTGTCCCCCTATGATGACGCTGCTGCCCGTCAATCTTTTATCAAATAATGTAATAGTAGTGACACTTCAATCCCTTAGTCGACTCTTACGACACCCGCAGGAGGAGTTGGGGTGGTGACAAATGTATTCTTACTGCCGTCACCACACGGCCAAAAAAACTGACATATTATTTAATAGGATAATTATAAGAACTAAAATTCCATTGAAAAAAATGGGCTACGGTAGTTAGACATTTGAAAATTACCGAAAAAAGTATTAACGGTACCAATATTATTTTTCTAACTGAAGATTATTGCCCCCCTAAGTAGAAAATTAATACCTCAGTGTCAATTTCGAAATCTCGCTATCACCTAAAGTTGTAAAATGAAGAGTTCACGGAAAAAATGTCTGGTGCTTATAAAATTGGGCAAATTCTTATTCTGTTTTGAAATAAGTCCAGTCAATTTGAATTGAATGGACATGCTCTTTCCGTGGACCACAAAACAAATGCAACTCTTAGTTTTTACAGAAAAACATTTTGTGGAAAATTTTACTTCATTAGGTTTCTGTCCAACTGTGTGCTTATTAGCTGGGCGAGTTTAACTGTATTGTCTGCGTAACTTAAGCATTTGCTTGCACCAATGCGTGTCACACTTATGTAGGAATTTCCAAGTGCAAGAGCGATGCATCATGTGTGTCATGCTGTTCATAAATATAAAGGCGTCGCATCTCAAAATGATTTACTTTTCCATATAAAACTCTAACGTGAACAACATTTGATTCTAAAATCAAAAGCAACTGATTCTGGAATGTGCCACTTTTGTATTTAACAGACGTGTTATTCTACAATGTACCTGCGTATACGCCAAGCCTGGTAGCCGGAGCGAATACCACTGCGGGAGTTTAGCACGAGTGTACGAGCACCTCGCTCCACCAACCAACCAGCGAGCTCCAAACCGAAGCCCCCCAGACCACCTGTTCATAAAAAAATAATGATATCTTTATATCCCGAAGGCGATAGGACTAGAGTTGTGGATACTTACCACTAATTTCAAACCCTCAAGAGTACCGTTAGGTTCAAGAGGAATTTTCTTATTCGATTCGACTGTGAGCCGAGATTTTCCCAAGTAATTACTGTAAGGACGATGCGGGTAAGACTGTCTATCAGGAAAGTCCGTCTACTAACTGATTTCCGACCCTAATTGAATAGTATAAAACGGACAGGCACGTGACGGGAAATCCTTCAAAATAAAATATGCCGGACTTCCCCGCACTGACCTTACTGTATTTATGAAAATATTTCACTTCAAATATATCAGCCGGTGTTGTTATGAACAGTACTGCTCGCTTATGCATTATAAGAAGTTCGATAGTGTTGCTGAAAGAATCAAAGTTTCACCCTCGGCTTTCGTGTTTGATTCTCTTAACAATATGCCATCTGGTCTGAATCGAATTTGGTGATTTTCTTGAAGTTTAGATAGGCCCGCAGACTTAGAAAGACTAATTTATCTATTGATTATAATTATTGGAAGGGCAATCAGTGAGTTTTGTACTTCCTTTCCGAATAACTTAATAAAGGGCCTGGTATACTGAAAATGGTGCTATTGGTGCTGCTGGCATGTAATTTTATACGAGCTCCCTTAGGTTTGGTTTTTTACCCAAGTGTGTCTTGAAGGGTATATTTTCCTTTTGTAAAAATCTTTGTGCCGGTTTAACAGATTTTAGATTCAGGAAAGAGGTTTTGGGGTACTACCGAGGGACGTTTAGGAGATTGATATTACCGACGAGGATGTAGCTCTTTTCAGGGTGCATGTAACAGCGTGGTGTTGCCAGCACCCGCGTTGGTCCTGGAACGTCCCCTTCACGTAGACATATCAGCACCTTCCCACCGTTGTTGGACTTGCTGTTGAAGCAGTTCTTAAGGTTATTTAGATGATAAACCAGAGAACAGAAGCAATGTTATGCGTACGTAGGCATCTTTGTGATTTTTAACATGTGGTAGTAGTTAAATATAATGCCAGAAGCGAAATAAGCAAGGAACAGATTTTCATGAGCTTGGGAAATGCAAGTAGCTTTTGGTTTTTGTAGGTAACTCTGACCCTGACAAACAACAGTTCCAAACATTACGCATGATCTTTCCTTAATGTCCTATCCTCTGGATAAGTACTACAAATTAATTAATCAGAAGTAAGTATAATTCGTAGATTTAGAAGAATACTTGGAATTTTCATGACCGTATAACCTTACTCCTATTCCAGAATATACGAAAAAGAACCGGAAAAAAATATCTACGAATCTACTATGAATCAATTAAGAAGCAAAAGATTTCTATAACATATCGACGTAAGTACCAAGTAAATTACAAAGTTCTGAAGAAACTTACCGACAGGCTTCCTGGAGCTGATTGTGGAAATACACGTCCGCAGGCAGCGGACACACGACACCCTGGGCAATGCCTTCAGACACGCAACGCATTACCTGCGTTCTCTCCTCTAGATTCGCAAATAGGTTATCTAACAGAATACTGTGAACCGTAACGTTCTTTGGCAGCGCTTTGGATTCAGCTTTCCTGATTTGTATAACGCGACCACCTTCAGCCAAGCAGCTAAGCTTCTCGTCCGAGTTGAGAATAACATCCACACCACGACCACGTGTGCGATGGAGCGCTAGAACCTCAATTTCTCGCAAATTAGTAATATTGCATTCTGGGAGCTGTGGAAAACGCTTTATCAAGTATTCACGTAGTTCAGATGTAGCTACTGCAGTAATAACAGTGCAACCTGCGTGCAATGCAATAGCAATCGCAGCTTCTCTAACGCTGTCAATGCAATTCACTAGAACAGTTTCCCCTTTTCGAATGCTCCCTCGTATAACTAAAGCGTAGTATGCCGTGGCGTATTCTATTGGGATGGTAGCTGCCTCTTGAAGTGACCATTGCTTTGGGACTTGCCAAATAAAATCTTTATTAGTGACAGCTGTGGTCGCTATAGGGTTGGTTGCAAGACCCATTATGCGTTTGCCAGTTGATGAATATCCGCTGAATTCAAAACCAAATGTGTTCTGTAAAACAAAAAGAAAACGTTTTCTCGTAGTAGAAAGTCGTTGTCGAAAATAGTATGATAATGACCAGGGATCGGATACCGGTTTTTTCTCCATACGAAAGAACAGTTCTAATTTCGTTCTTCGGCACATAAATTCTTTGTTATTGGAGAAATTTAAAAATATGATGTTGTTACATTACATAACATATTGAGGACTACATAAGGAGTATAAACATTTAGAAATATTGGGCTATTTCGAGGTTTTTCTAAAAAACCGGTTCCGAGCCCAGATCATGACTAAGAAGCAAATATTTAAAACGTGGTAAATACACAAAAATATCGGAACTTTCACCTACGTAATTACGTAACTAGGTTTGCCTGAGTTACGAACGCGGTTGATAAAAAGTAATTTATAATATATTGGTTGACGATAATCTCATGCTAGAATCACATAAAATCTCTCGCATCATTTGGATATGGTACCTTTTCGGTGGTGCCACCGAGCGAAGCGTAGTGAACGCTACACAACTCGGTGTGCTGTCGCTGAAGTGTCACATGCTGTATATCGCTCTCCACCCACCCCAGAGACGAGAGGTCTCCGGATGGACTTTCTACGTAGGCGTGCTCCACCTATAGATAAGAACTTTTAAGTTTTAACTTCAGACTTCAAGTCACTTGCTGATATCCGAATAAATTACATCGTATAGACGATTCCGATGTTCAGAGCCTACACGGTTAAGTCTTGGGATTCAAACAATCGTGCAATCGTTTTGGTTTGGTTTTAGTCTTCAAAATTCGAGTCTTTATGTCCCAAAATTAGCGTTTTACCACAATCTAGCTAAAAGCATGTCAACGGACTGAGGATACCCAAATTGCCGGATGGCTCGATGTAAAACTGCTGATGATGCAGCCCGGATCCTTTAAATATCAGGAGGGCTACTACGATCTACGAATGCGAATCAGTTTAAGACCTAATCTTAGTTCCATAGAATAACTGTCAAAAACTGACAAGCCGAACCTAAACTGAATCGAATTTGATCATGGTAGCCCGGTCATTTACAGTCCCACACCTGCCGTTGAGCACCAACACCGTTGAGAGGCAGATGGCGGAAGGTGCCCCAAATGCCAGCACGTAACACGTTGAAGGCCAAATCTCGTAGCACTTGAGTCCTGTAGGCTGGAGTGTCAGGGTCGAAGGCTTCCGCAGCTTCTGGCAAGTAGTAGATACGCAAGCGGTCACCGCCGGGTTCGCGGCGTAAACACGTTCCTAAACCCTGCGAAGTTGATTATTATTAGTTATTAGATTGCATGAATTCGTGAAATAGAATTTAGGTGAAGAGTAGTCTGTGAGGATGAAAAAAATATTGCCTATGTTTATGATAATCTCAGTTCTCCACTGAGTAACTATACAAGCTAAGCGAGTAGCTACAAATATCGCCGTGTCCCTTTTTTTTACGGGAGATCTCAGAGACATCGCGTGTCTATTTATTTTCGACTTTATGCACGGGGTGTAAAAATCACCTCGCTAGTTAAAGGCTAGCCTACATCATTGTTCCCTACCTGAATACCAGAGTCAGGGGCTCGTGACCACACGTAAACTCTTATGTCTTCGCTCTCGGCGCGTTTCATGGCGATCTTCAGCTGTTCCAACCAAGTGAAGTCATCGTGCAATTCTAGAACGATCTTCGTTCTTGGTATGCTTTCGATGCGACGAAGAAGTACATATTCGTGCGCTCCCGTACATGCTCGTGAAACCTATTCAACATATTGAATTTTGTTTCTAATTGGCTGTGCAGTGATAGGTTTTTAATGTAGTAATCAATACTTCTGAGAAGATTAGCGATAAGAGAAATAAGTGAGTCGCTTTACGAAATTGAATTTAGTGTACTGCCGCCGACAGACTCAGTAAACCTATTGGCAAGAGGCCCCATTGAATCTTAGAAGTCGACACAGTGTCTCGTTAAAAATGTGTAGTTGACGTAGTATTTTTTTCTACGGTTACCTACAGGATAGCCAATTCTAACACTACTTATTTTGATTCGTTTTGCTACGCAAATACTTGAGCTACGGTGATTTCTAAATCACCGTAGCTCAAGTATTTGCGTAGTGATCAATAAATGTTCTATAATATTGAGCATTCGCCAAGTGCAAGTCATGCAAAAATGTGGTCTATCACTTTTCGATATTATTACGGGCCTTCTGGCCTAATCCAAAAGTAGGTGGTGGTAGTTAGACCATATTTTTGGTTGGTACAGTTCGAGAAATATAAATTGAATGTTTATTTTTACTATAATGTAGGTAGAAAGTTACCAATTTATATTTCACGAACTATAGCAATATCGACAATATTGAATCCTGATTTACTACAGAACTTTGTCATAGTAAGATTAAAAGTCATATTGTACAACAGTTACTACCTACACTTTGATTTCTAACGTCGCTTTCAAATTGTTCTACGATGGGTCAAGAGTAGTGATGGGTCATTTCCGTTACTATGGAGAATATTCCCAAATGGAAATTTTTCCCGTAGTAAGATTGGGAAATTACCGGGAACGACCCATCACTAGCCCAGAGTCACCTTAATACCTACATAAGAATATATATAACAATGTTGATTGTGATCGTAACAGCGGTATAAAATCCATACCATTTGGAGGCCACACCTCGTGAGCAGCTGCGTCGGCTGATCAAACGCATGCGCCATCTCTTCTAGCAGCACAAAGACAGTGCTACCAGCTAACTCGGCCAACATGTCAGGACGCGATGACATGTCGGAGGCTAACAAGACATGAGATGGCTCCAGGCTGTTCAAACTTTTATTTGAAAACTGAAAATTAAAAGTAGATTTGAAGACCATGCACGTGTCATCTTCAAACACCGAATGTAATAATGTATGGTATTAACCTATATTGAACCTATTCGTACATGGAATATCGTAATTGCATAAAGTAGCTTCAGGGTGCTTAGAAAATTAAGTTGCCAATCGCTAACGCTTAATCATCAATCGTAAACGAAAGGCAGCTAGCTGTCTTTGTCGCACTAATATGAAAGCCTGTCTTTCTCGCTTATAAAGAGACTAGATAAGTACTAGAAAGAGTAACATAGAGGGAAAACTACGATACGCTACTAAGCGCAAGCGATTGGCAACTTGGCTAAGCATCCTGGGTGCTTAGCCAAGTTGCCAATCGCTAGCGCTTAATCGTCAATCGTAAACGAAAGGCAGCTAGCTGTCTTTGTCGCACTAATATGAAAGAGTGAAAACTACGATACGCTACCAAGCGCTAGCGATTGTCAACTTGGCTAAGCATCCTGATGTACCTAACCTAAGTATCTACAGAGCCGTTAATCCGTATTATTAAAGAACATTCATGTCTATAAAAATAATAATGCCTTTATTGGGATTCAATCTCACTTTTACAGGCGGAGAAAATTACTCCCCGTATTCGAGTCATACCGTACCTTTCACATCATCACATCAGCCTATGATAATCCACTGCTGAACGTAGGCCTCTCCTATTAACTATGCGTATAGAAGCATTAGGAGGTAAATGCCCATAATCGCCACAATGTGTCCTCTATGATGACGCTGCTGCCCATCATCAATCTTTTGTCAAATAATGGTAAGTGATACTTCAATCCTTCAACTCTTAGGACACCCGTAGGAGGAGTTGGGTTGGTGACAAATGTATTCTTACTGCCGTCACCACACGGCTACCGTACCTTTACTCCAAGAGATTGTACGGTAGCGTACTGCGGTGTATCCGCACCGCCGACCAACGTCGCGTCCACTACTACTGCTGGTTCCGCTTCCAAAACTGTAACATAAGTGAAATTATAATTTGAAGCGATTTTATTTAGTTTTATATTTCTACCCTGCCGATGTTTGTCGTTCATTAAAATTTTATCCACTTCCTGATTATCGACGGCGCTAATGAACTGCAGGTCTAAACACGATGCCATTCTGCAACCTTAAGCGATAAGCGATTAATCACGTGACCAAAATAATGTATGGAAATGGTCAAGTGACTTTTCGTACGAATCTGTCATTCCCATACATTTATTATAATAATATTGTCGTATACGACTGCAGAATGGCATTTTGGCTAGGTCTGTTGATGTGTAAAATTGCGGAAATTTTCCAGGGTATTTTCAACAGGTACCTAAGTAAGTTAACATTAACTAGTCTTAATTATCTTTTGCCTTTAGTAAGCATTTTGCAAAGTGTCCGCAATTCGCATATCAGCAACTTTTAGTCGCATGACAATGTAACATTATGATATCATGGAGCTGGACAAACACATGAGAACAAAAAGGCAAAAAACAATAACTTGGGAACGAAAAGTAGGTAACCCTATAAAAGAACCCTATAAAATTTGGGCTCATTACACTACTCTTAATAAGTACTATAAGAAGAACTTATGAAGGTATGACTAAAGAAAGCACAGTCGGCGATATGTAATTTTCGACAGTCACTTTTTTCATTGATCTGCCCTTGTCAGACTCTGAAAAGTAAACCCAAAATATTACTTGCCTTGCATTGCTTGTGGTAGTAGTAAGTCTTCCGCCCGCCGCTGGAATGCCAGTTCTGTTAGTTTCATCTTCAATACGTTGCAATTTTCAAGCACTAAGTGCAGCAAAAGAGTCAGAGCTAGGCGCTTGTCCAATTCATCGTTGGTTTCGAATGGAAAAAATACTTGTTTCTCCAGTTTGGGCAAAGTTTGTTTAATACAGCGTGGTCGAAGCGAAGTTTTCAATCCGCGAATTTCAATACCTCCAGCGTTTATAACGTTGATATTACGCTCCATATGCACCAGTACCTCTTCTGTAGCGTCACAAGGATCTATAGGTATTGCCTCTTTCTCGTACTTGTGAGGTACATACGTAGTGTGACAGGGAGGCAACACATTTATGATGGTTCGTGATAGGCCTGCAGATTGCATGAGCCAGGTAAGTTAGCCTAATTTTATTAAAACTATAGAGCCCAGTGCCTTGGTTTCATTACGGTAATTACTACCCTGTAACGGCTGCAACTTATTTGAAAAAGAAAAAATAATTTCCTGCCCTCCGGCCGGCAAACAGCACTTTGCCGGCCCCTGCGCTAAGCTAAGTTGCCGCCTGCCGGCTCCGTTGAGCAGAAAAATAATATACACACCTCGGCCGTTAAATGGGAAAGCCTCGGATCACATATGTCGGTCTCGGCTTCGCCACGGCCTACAATTACCTACACGTCATCCGAGGCATTTCCCACTTAAACGGCCTTGGCATGTAATCTACTATTAATTTTTTACATATTTTCCAGTAGTGAAAAGTGAAAAATATTGTTTCGTTTATTTTTAAATGGCAAAAGTTTAGTATTAAGTATGGGAAAATTGTATGAGGCAATCCAACTGTCGTCCATAATTTCGTCTAAACTTCCACTGCAATTTCAACCTGTGGAATCTTTGCGGTGACGGCAGCAATAATACCTTTGTCATCACCCAAGCTCTTCCCGCGGGTGTAGTAAGAGTCGACTAAGGGATTGAAGTATCACTAATCATCCTTCGCCTTGATTGATGTAAACTCCGCGTGGCGATTATGTGCATTTACCTTCTAATGCGTCTATGCGCATAGTTGATAGGAGAAGCCTACGTCCAGCAGTGGACTGGGATAGGGTGATGATGTGATATGTGATGTGATTACCTGAGGTTGTGCCCCAGCAGCATACGTTTTACCCACGGCAGCAAGCAAATGCACAAGAGCATCTTTCGCATCACGACGCACTAACGGCACATGAACGGCATCCGGCAGTTCCCGTTTCAAGATGCCCTGCAGCAAGCCATGCGGAGCGATCTCTAGGACCAACGCGTTTTTGGGAACCAATGGTAACGCGTCGGCGAAGAGTACGGGGGACAATAGGTTGTTTACGTGGTATGCTGCGTCGCTTTGCTGGGCTGGAAGAATAGCTTGTGTGACTTTGCGGAAAACTATGTGAAGTGTGACTGAATATTCGTTTAGGTATTCCTGCTACCCAGAGGCCTATTAAAAGGTCTTCTGAAACAAAATAAATTATATTCTATTTCCTACACTATTAATTCAAATTTCACTGGCAAATTTTACTGTCTGGGAGGCAGGAGGATAGGAGATGATGGGCAGCAGCATAATCATAGTACCTAGACAAATTAACGCGATCCCCAATCCGCTTGCAACCCGTGTGGTGATTATGGGCATTCATCTCCTAATGCGGCCATACGCATAGTTAATAGGAGAGGCCTACGTCCAGCAGTGGACTGAGAGAGGCTGATGATGCGATGAGTGTGGAGAAGCGTGGGTTTATTCATTTAACGTAGGCAATGTACCCAATGTAGAACAGGAGATAGAGGGACGATGAACGAATTGAACGATCGAAACATATAATAAATAGAGATTTTCAGAAGTTGTAGATACCTGTGCCAAGTATTCTTTTTTATATTTTAACCTTGTCTTATAATGTTACAGAGTGGAACACTATGAAGTGGGTCGTAGTAGTGGGCCACCTAAAAGCTAGGGAAAAATCTGTGTAGGTTGAATTTACTTATTAGAATGTGATGTTTTCAGGCACCGATGTTTAGTAGACATGAAAACGATATTCCATTTCAATTGGAACTGGGTTCTCAGAGAATTTTCTTTCAGCGGATGGGTTTTAAAAAAGATGAAGTCTTGGAGGTTTTTTCTAGTCCAACTTATATAGCTACTAGTAATACTGGTATCTACTCACCAAGGTCTGAACCCCACTGTTCTTGCTGTATGGAAGTGGAAAGCCAGCGTTTGCTGCGTGGTTTCGGATCAGGGATGACTTTCTCCAGGCGCTCACGCAGTAGTGGCGCGACATCTGCGATAATATTAAGGGTTAAAGAGGCTATGGTTGGCTGATATAACGTGTTAACATAAAAGAGTTAACATTCTCTTTTATTTTTATTGTTTTTTTTATGGTTTCTCGTACATATTGTTGTCGTATGTATCAGTTATGTTTTAAACTTTAAAGTATCTTTTCCTATCATCTGTATGATTATTTCTATTATTATGTTTGTATTTATTTTCTATTGTATTGAATATGTTTGTATTTATTTATATCCTATTACTTTCTATTATAAGATCTTATTATACACGTAGCTATTATAGCTACATTTGTCACCCGTTTGCATTATCTCCTCTCATCTACTCAAAGGTTAACTGGAAGAGATCCCTTGAACGGATAAGTTCGCTTTTGTACATGCCTTTTATTTATATGAATGTAATGTTTTGTTTTTTGTACAATAAAGAGTTTTACTACTACTACTAATATTTTAAGAAATGATGTATTAGGCAGCCGTCAAGTCAAGTCAAGTCAAACTATTCTTTATTCAAGTAAGCTTATTAATAAGCATTTTCGAATCGTCTGACATTATCAAGAGAGAGAAAAAGAATCTACTACTGATTCAAACCCTACACCGTTCCTGAGAAGAACCAGTAAGAAACTCAGGTGGACTTATTTTTCACATTGATAAGCCGCATGCGGTAACCGCGAGCCAGTGAGACATAAGTATACGAGTAGCACTGTATCGCACACATACAGTCGTTGCATGCAGAAATCGCACTTGTGTGTCGTCGTCCAAAACTTCTTCGCCATCGTATCATTGCAAATCTGTGTCCTTGGTGAAAAAGGGTAGAATTCGCTGGTCATTGCACGGTTCACCGTTGTTGTATTAAATTTAGAAACTTTTTTTACAAGCATTCGGCGAGATGTATCCTTTTTTCACTAGGGCCACAGAAATAAATAGGTAGATACTAATAAAACATTAGATAAGTACCTGCGATGTATCTACTGTGGAACGCCACACCCGCGGTATCTACCATACGCACGAAAACGCCTTCTGACGAGAGCTGCTTTACGAATTTTTCCATGGATTCTTTGGGACCCGATATCTGTAGAACATTAACAAATTATTATTAATTATTAACACACACACATTATCAGCCCCTCTGAGTCCACTGTAAGACGTAAGTCTCTCCTATTAACACGTTCCCTGTGCATGCATCACATGTGATGCATTTGAAGGTATTGATGATACCTGAATGCAGCATATATGATGCACGACCTTATTTAAATATAGAGATAATCTAAAATTTGCACGTACGAGCTAAGCTACGTTAACTTTCCCGCACGTATAAGCTGTAAAAAGTGACAATTTGATAAAATTAGGTATTGGCGGACTTTTAATACTGTTGCCAGGGGATTATTCGACGCTCATGCCATTATTGTTTCTTCCTAGTCGCGATTCTGCACAATGTGGATTCCACACAGTTGCTTTTGATCACATTCTTTATTCTTCGCAGTCATTAGTTCTATACAATCCGGTTTCTTCCTAGTCGCGATTCTGCACAATATGGATTGCACACAGTTGCTTTTGATCACATTCTTTATTCTTCGCAGTCATTAGTTTTATACAATCCGGTTTCTTCCTAGTCGCGATTCTGCACATATATATATATGGTAATGAAAATATGGTGATGGTAATGAAAATACTACTACCATCACTGTACTTTACCATAATTATCATTACCATTTTCCATATTTCATCAAGTAGCCCGTTTAGGCGGAGGTCATCATATTCTTAGTAAGTCCCTTTCGAGATAGGTCATTTTCGGTAGATGCCACTTTCTGAGGATGTCATGTTCTGAGAAGGCCGCTTTCGGAGAGCGACACGTTCTAATTACGTCACATTCTTATATCGCCACTTTATGAGTTCGTCGCTTTCTGAGTTTGTCGCATTCGGATATTCCTTTGAGCGGTTTGTTTACATCGTTTGCAGTTTCTGTTGGTAGCGACTTTAGCGATTGTGTTCTAATTTTCATTAGTGTTCAGGAATAAAAAGATACAAATAAGAACCTAAATCAGCATCGACGTTGCTGATGACACTTCGTAAATCCACGCCGTACGGCGCCAACGCCGCCGCCGAACGCTCGATGCTGGCTGCGAACGCCGGCAAGCGGAGTAGAGCACGCGCCATGCCGGGCCACTGGGACCCCATTCCGGCGAATACGAACCAGATTGGCCGAGTTTCGCTTTCAAGCACTTCTATAATGGGTTCTTCGTTCTGTTGACAAAAACATATACACTATACAGAGAAAGCTCGTGTATAATATGTACATCGTGTATAACATAAGACATATTCAACCGCCGTGACTTCGGTGGCAACATTATTACCCGATTTCGGTGGGTATCTCATACATTTTTCGGATATCTTGGTAGTTGTCAACTACATCTACCAATATATCGAAAAGTTCTTGCATCTCTCACGGGATTCGTGTGATAAGGCTGCCCCCGAAGTCACGGCGGTTGAAACGCTCGGAGTAATGCCCATTTGTGAACAAAGCTCGCTCATACCACTCAATGACTTCTGTAGCTAAATATCAAAATGGGATGCCTTAGCATGCTCGAAATTTATCAGAGTAGTCAAGTATTCAAGCTTCTGGATTCAGCGGTCTCGCGATGGCTTCATTAGTCCGCCCTGAAGCCTGGTAATTTCAGTAGCTTGATAACTTACCCAAAAGCAGAACGACAGCCCTATGAGTAAGGTTTGGTGTTCCTTGGCTAGCTCTTTGCCAGAACAGGTTACTTACCAAGTTGGGCTCTCTAGATTTTAGAGAGAAGGAATTCTGTTGAGAGCTAGACGAAGCGTCACCATATATGTCGTTTATAAAAGTTTAAGGGTGTGCTAAAGAAAAATCAACATACCTGGTAATCCAAAACGGCGTATCCTCGCATTGGATGACCAGCGATAGCCTTAGCATGCACGGCATCCATCAGAGCATGTAGACCCACGTCTCGATTCACAGTCGCATGCTTCAGGAGTCTCCCAACGGCGTCTTCAGTCCGGCCTGATGCTAGGACCAGTCGTGGTGTGTGGTATTCAGGTGGTGGGGGGAGATTGCTTTGCCCCCCTTCGAGAATGATGTGGGCGTTAGCGCCACCGAAGCCGAATGAGTTGACCGCCACCAAGCCGCCTTGCCATGGCGTGTTCTTGTCTACCACCTGATCAGAGTGAGACGATAAAAAGATATAAAAACATTTATTGCACAAAAAATAAAAAGATTTGGATGTACATACAGAGATCACTTAGGGCTAAGTAAATTATGCGAAAAAAGACTTGAACAGAAGCAAATAACAATTTAAATTAATTTATGTGTTTGAAATTATATTAAGAGTTGGGTTGAAACTATCAGATTACAGAATATGTGAGAAGATAATTTATATTGGTGGTAGTATTGTGATTTAGGACGGTGATCAATATTCGAAAATTGTTGTAGATGACCAAACTGTCTCGCTTCAAAAATAGACACAGTAGGTACCTACCTGGTACGGTCGAGGAATTTAATTTCCTACCCATTTCGTACCTTCTCATAGTAGCTATAATATGACAGTCGTAGCAGCTTTCATATTTATTGTCACTGTGATAAGGTACGAAATTAAATTCCTCGACTGTACTTATCCAATCAAGCAATTATTTATTTATGAAGAAATAGTAGGTAACAAGCACTTTTCGATCGTCATACACAATCATAAGTTTATTAAAAAAAACTTCCGGTTTTTACTGGAGAACAGGTAAGAAACTCGGCGGAATTTATTTTTTCATAACAGTACAATCATTGCTGAAAAACTATCTCACCTTAACCCGGCCATCAGTAAGCGCTGGAATGTGCGGATTAGGCACCTTAAAGTGCAAATTCCCTGGAATGACGCCGCGTTCCATTGCCAGCACCATCTTCGCAATGGAACATAATCCTGAGGCAATCTCTGCATGCCCCATGTTAGACTTGAGTGCTCCCAGCAACAGTGGCGTTTGACGACCCTTGCAGAAGAGTTCTGCGATCCCGTTCACTTCCTCTGGGTCGCCTACCTGGAGAGATAAATCCAGATTCACTTTTTTATAACAGACACATCACTAGCCTATTTAATTTTACTTTTGGATGTAGGCCCCTCATATTACCTATGCGTATGGACGCATTATCGTTTGCGTATGCCCTTAATCGTCACGATGATCAAGTGAGTGATTTTGCAATCGCAGTAATATTTCTAGTATTGACTTTCAGTAAATGAAAAGTCGGTGACACTTCAAGTCCTTAGTTGACTTTAATGATACCTACCATAATGGTGGTAAATAGCCTACCTACCTGTTGGTAAGCAGCTAACGCACCTACCCTCTGAACGCCTGTATCTACAGAGGTGTGGCTTTTATTCAATGGCAGTGACTTTAGTCGAGGGCTAGGCAATCGTGATCCAGTTCAAAATTTCGGATTTCGATTTCCAGAAATAGTTAAAAAAAAGTTCAAATTAGTTTAATTAATATTTTTGCGAAATGGGCTGACCTCGAATTCTGTAGCGCCACACGCCCTTCAATCAATAAATGTAATATTCATTATGCTAATCGCTTAACATAAATTATACTCTTGTTGTAACAAATACAGTACAAATTAATGCACCTATAAATAAACAATGAAATTGACGAGTGACTGTTTTTAATTTTGAGGTATTTAATTTAAGTTAATTTGAAAGTAGGCACCTAGGTACTTAATTATTTCCGCGTGCGTCAATCCTTGAAAAGAATGACGAATCGTAAGAAAGTGAAATAATTAATAATCAGGCATCAGGCCTGCTACCGGGAACACCGAAGTTCGTAAATTTTGGGGATTTGTCTTTGTCACTCTATCGACGCCTTCGTCTTTCCGAAATTTGCGAATTTCAGAATGGCTGTTCTTTAGAATTTGTGATGCAGATTGCTCAGCTGTGTAGCCTGCAGCAATCTGCATCACAAATTTTAAAAACTCAGTCTTATTATCATTATTATCCATACATTAGTACCAGTGCGGCTTTGGCAGCAGTCCGTCTGCTTCAAAGATCTCTTACGCGACTCTTCTCCGCATCTCGCCGATGGGATACATGATGCTCCTTTGTTTATAGCCATCATTGTTAATCGGGCTGAAGTTTACCTACTAAGAACATATGTCAGTATTAATAATACTTTATTTCTTAGTACATAAGCCACATCCTGTGGTTTCAATCCCGCTGCTTCAAAAGTCTCTTGCGCGAGTCTTCTCTGTATGTCTCCAACGGGATATGTGATGCTCCTTTGTTTATAGCCATCATTACTAACTCGGTTGAAGGCCTACTAACAACATAATTACATGAAGTATTAATTATACCTTAGTACCAGTGCCATGGGCTTCGACATAAGTCACATCTTGTGGTTTCAATCCCGCTGCTTCAAAAGTCTCTTCCGCAAGTCTTCTCTGCATGTCTCCGACGGGATACGTGATGCTCCTTTGTTTGTAACCATCGTTGTTGACTCGGGCTCCACGCACGGTGCAGTAGACCCGCCGGGCGGAGTGCCGACGTTGTAGGAAGACTGCTACCACGGCTTCGGAGCGGGCGTAGCCCCGAGCGGACGCGTCGAATGCGGCGCAGCGCCCATCTGGGTTACATAAGGCCGAACTGTAGGTACTATCGACAAAATTGGATCCTGACCCTCCATATAGGACTTCGTCATAGTAGCAGTGAAAGTCAAATTGTTCGACATTTAACTTTCAATGTTACTACGGCATGCTTCTATGGTGGTGTTCTGATAAGCCAAGTACAATAAGATGCATTTTTGTGTAGGTTGTTACCAGATGGTTTTCGTATGTGTTGATCCAATTAATATAAACACAAACAGGGCGTTACTGTGTGACATGAGTAACGGTCTGATGACCGTGAAAATGTAAACAAACGAAATTCAAATGTCCACTGTCCACACTAGTTCATACAGGCCAATAAACTGTTAATTAAAGCCGTGCAATATTTTTGACATTGAATTAAATCTCAGGTACATATAATCTAATACACGAACACAACCGCACACCGTACTCAAAGCCGATATCCAATGCGGTATCAGTGATATAGCATCTTTGTCAAAAAGTAATGGACCCTTGGACATTCTTTTAGGTATGTGCATAAAATGTCCGGGGTAGTAAGATACGAAATAAAATTGACCATTCGAGATGCAGAACATTCTCCACATTCCATAAAATTACTAGAAATTATCATGCAAGTTGCGATTGAGAACATTCTCCTTCAATTTAGTGATTATTACTCTACGTCCCCAACAGTTGACGATCGCAACCTTTGACGTCCAACTTACATACTGGCAAGTATATCAACTCATCAAGTGCCATAGAGATTCACCCTATCTCAAGCCCTAGCTTATTTATTGCAAAGAGATAACGCCAATCTAAAAACAACACCAAGAATTTTTCATGAGAATATTGTCTAAGAGTATTTAGGAAACTTCATTGCTAAAAGCGGTGGTGCAGAAAAGTTTTCGAGTAGCGGGCACGTACCGGAAGGCGCAACGTGGGTAGGCCGGGTGGCTTTGACCTTGTGGGTACAAGGTGGACTGATGACCTGGTCAAGGTTACAGGAGTCCGCTGGATGCGGGTAACGCAGGACCGGTCATTGTAATCATTGGGGGAGGCCTATGTTCAGCAGTGGACGTCTTTCGGCTGATATGAAGATGATTGCTAATAGCGTCTATTAGGTTTGGTGACTGACCTGGTGACAGCAAGTTCAGCTTTAGGAAGTTGAGTGACGTCGCCGGGTCCAGACAGACGTTTGCGCCTGCGACGATGGCCGCCTCGCAGTGCCCTGCTCGAATGTCGTTCACAGCCTGCACCAGCGCACACATGGAGCTTGAACATGCAGTGTCGAGGGAAAACGATGGTCCTGAAAACCAGAAATTATTGAGGATTCTGTATCAGATACTGATACAGATGTAGTGCAAAATCCTTTTCCTTCGGCTTTCCGCGAAAACGATCGAATTCATGTTGCTGTCACAATGAATTTCAGTATTGAGGCAGAAAGATAAATTCGGAATTTCGGACATTTCCGTGAAAATACGCGGGAAAAAGATTTTCCATTAAACATTTACCTCCACGCGGTCTCAGGAAACAGTTTTGACTGATATCAATTTCATTAACAGAAATTTTTTCTTGCTCTAAATAAATTCCGGTGACTTAAAATTGTAAAGGTTCTGCAAAATCGTTATCATAAATTTAAGCAATACCTATTAATCAAGTAAATTCTGAGATTTCGCCATTTAATAAAATGTAGGTAATAAACGAATTCACAACAAAAAAAAAACAATAAGTTATATTCCTGTCCAAAACAACGGACACTGGCAGCGGCGCTAATTTTATTTTACCTAAGTATGTAAAAGTTTTCAGAGGCCTTGAACCCATCTCACACATTTTTATAAGAAGGTAGTTATTTCTTAAAATAAAAACTTTTTTTTTAAGAAGAACCAGCAAGTATTCAAACTCACCCTTTAAATCGAATGCGTAAGAAATCCGATTAGGGAACATCGAAGCCGAGCAGCCAGTCATAGGGTAACCATTGATACTCTCCAAATCCGTGCACAAAGACCCCAACGTCTCCGATCGACTCGCAGCGACATACACGCCAGTGCGAGAGCCTCGTAGTTCCGCAGGGCTGACGCCAGCGTCGACTATCGTCTCATACGCCACTTCTAACAGCAGGCGTAACTGGGGATCCATGGCGTCAGCCTGTTTGGCGTGTATGCCGAAGAACGCTGCGTCGAAGTGCGTCAGGTCTTTTAGCTTGCCGTTCTGTTTCGGCAAAGAGTACATTCCTGGAATATGGGAATAAATACAGCTTAAATGTTAGATGTCATATACCAAAGAAGAAATACCGAAGTTTACAAAATTTCATAAAACAATTGGAGTTGTTTTGATTTCAGGACTATTACTCTGAAAGTGTGGTGACGGCAGTAAGAATACATTTGTCACTACCCCAATTCCTCCTGCGGGTGTCGTAAGAGTCGACTAAGAGATTAAAGTGTCACTCTAACCATTATTTGATAAAATATTGATGACGGGCAGCAGCGTCATCATAGGGGAGACAGAGACACATTACTGCGATCGCCAATCTGCTTGCCCAGCGTGGCGATTATAGGCATTTACCTCCTAATGCGTCTATACGCATAGTTAACAGGAGAGGCCTACGTCCAGCAGTGGACTATCATAGACTGATGATGACTCTGAAACTTGAACTTATTTCTTCTATTTAAAAATCTCCTAAGGGGCTTTTATGCTTCCCAATAACAGCACATTGTCGTAATCACTCCTTTATTATAAAGCATTTTTGCCGAAAAGCGGATATAATAGGTAAAGAAACCACTCACCGGGCGTCCAGCGCCGGTCATCATCAGTGAGAAGGTCCACTCCACCGAACAGGTGCTGAGCGAACTCTTCGACGTTGTCGCTTTCTGGCAGGCGGCCTGACAGACCAGATAGCACCACATCATCCATGGCTACGGCTGCTGACATTGCTATCTGATGAGTAAAATGGATTGAATACACGGTACCGTGTTTAAGTATAAGCTGTTTGTTTCACGAGCCGCTGGAAAGTTGGAAACCTTAGATTCTCCATTTTGTATAAATCATGCTGAGCTACTTTTTCTATGGAACAACTATGAAATCGTCAAAAAAGAGTGTGTTAGTGTCAAAAATTTGGTCGTGAGATATTGACATTCATTATAGTCCGTGGGCTAGTCGGTCTGAAATTAGAAAACGGTATAATTTGGGGGTACCAAGTGTCCTTTTTACAGTAGTTAGACATATTCATAAGGATGTTAAAAAAGTATGATAAACATCTCAAAGTGGTAGCTAATAGGCGTACGGGCTATTTCAAGATTTCCGTTGTATGACAGGTATGGTTAAAATTAGGAGGCACAAATTTTCCTTTTCACGGCTGTTAGGTAAGCTTATAAAAACGTCAAAAATGCAAGATTTCCATTTATAAGTGCTACCTAACAAAAATGGGGGCCAATCAAAGATGGTGGATCTCAAGTTTTACAAAATCAAGTATATCTCGAGAACTATTAAATATATCGTATTACTCTCTTGAACAAAATTAAAGGCATATCTGTAAGCTTCATATTTTGCATATAGGGTAAGTTGTGGATCAATGAAACAACTAAATTTCAAACCATTGTATCTCTGGTGTTTTTGAAGTTACGAGTGAGATATTGTGTTTGAAGATAAACAATTTAGTTGGCTATCGAATCGCATTCTTGGTTTCCAATTATTTTCAATAGAATATGTGTTATGCAAATTTAAACAAAAAATTAGATTTGTTTCATTGTGTCCTCGTGCATGTATTCAATGAAACACCTGATTTTTTACATTGAAACAGATGTAATAAATCCAATGAACTATGAAACAAACGTAACCAACATTGAAACTGTGTTATATGTAACATATATATAAGTACGCTTGCAATGAATACAAAATAAAGGAAAGTTAATAATAACGGTAGGCTGGAGTAGCTTTAGTTTAGTAGGATTCTGATTTGTTAAATTATTAAAAAGACCACTGAAAGACATATGAAACCGAAAGAATGTTTCATTGTATACAACCCAAGTTTCATAGTAACTTAACAATGTAGTCGATAACTGCGACATATTGCAAAAAAGTTATGTTTTATGTATCCTCGTAGTATGACTGCAACCCAGGCGAACGCGGGAGGGTCCTGGGCACCTCCACGATATATATCATACACTTTGTGACAACATAAATATCATGTTGTTTTATTGTGCACGTGTGTTTTGTTGTTAAACATATTACTTAAACTATTGCCATCAATGAAACATTCACCTTTTTAAACTGTCTTACCTCAGCCAATTTGAAAGTTAAAAATCGTATATTTTGCCATAAAATAGACTAATAGTCATAATTATTTATGATATGTAAAAAAGTGGCTCTAGTTCTGAAAATTGTGTATATATTCTTAAAATGTTTTTGAAAAAAGTGTATTGTTTCAATGTGTACTAATAAATAGTGTTCAGTGAAACACCGTGAGCTGTTTCATTGTAAACTAAAAATATCACGGGTAACCAACATTGAAACAGAGTTACACAATCAGTAGTAAAACAGGTTATTATATATTATGTGGTTGTTCTTAGTAAAATTCTTGGGAAGATTAATTTATTAACGAATTTTTATGACATTGGCGCATTAAGCAACCGAAAAATGTTTAAATCACATATTAATACAATATGTAGGAACAGAATGTTTTAAAAGATAAAAAATATGTTTTATTACCACTATTACTATGCATATAATTTTACGAAATATTTAATATATAATATGATTATACTAGTCAAGCAAAAATATTAGAAATGTACTACATAGACTCTCTTTTACCACCCGGGTTTAGCCAAATAACCAGGCATTCACCAGCAGGAGCTAAAGTGACCATTTTACTGGTCAGTGTTTAACCCTAGGTTATACAAGTGGGCCTTAATAGATTGATAATGAGGTGCTAAACATGAAACATGTTTAAAAAAACAGTCTCATAGAATAGTAACCTTTTGCAATTTCACATTCGGTGTACAATAAAACTATACAGTATACAACGAAACATGGACCTGTTTCATTGTACATTACATAAAAATGTTTCATTGTGAGACACCAGGGTATTATTTTAAACTAAATAAAAAAACGAGGCCAAAACTTGAACTAATTTTAAAAGTATTTAGCTTAAGATAAACTTGAATATATATACAATACGACAAAAATATAAATACTACCAAACAATTCTCTGTATTCTTACAAAAAATTAGGAAATATAAATAAAAATGGTTACTTTTCCTGGTTCAATTCGCTTTGAAGCATGTAGCGATGTGCTCCTTCTGCGATCGTCGCTCGCACCCTGGGGAGTGGTGGAGGGTCCCTAAGCTCGTCCTTGTTTGATAGACGGGGTTAGCCGTTAAGGTCAGGTTTCCGAGATATCGCAAAGTTTCATTGTGTCCGTTTGTGTCAATGTTCCACAACTAACCCTACACTATATTGCTAAAACCAACCAATAATTAGTTATGACCAAATTTATGAAAATTTCGTGATTTAGATTTTTTTTGTGTCGTGTTTTTACATAGTAGTCATGACGCTAGAAAAAAAAAAGCTTTAATTTGTTGTATATAACTTGTTGGCGGCATTTAAAAAAAAGATCCATAAAAAATATTTAAATGAATTGTAGTCATAATCCACCGTATACTTAGTGATTTAAGAGGCGATGGAAGTGCCACTCGTAAATAATAGTGCTTATTTCGAATAACCAAGATTGAAAAATATATAAAAAATCGCCTCTTAAATCACTAAGTATACGGTTACGGTGGATTATGACTACAATTCATTTAAATATTTTGTATGGGTCTTTTTTTTAATACCGCCAACAAGTTATATACATCAATTTAAAGCTTATTAAATACACTATCTTTAAAAAAATATTTAATTTTTCTAGCGTCATGACTACTATGTAAAAACACGACACAAAAAAAATCAAAATCACGAAATTTTCATAAATTTGGTCATAATTAATTATTGGTTGGTTTTAGCAATATAGTGTTATATGCAAAATATGAAGCTTACAGATATGCCTTTAATTTTGTTCAAGAGAGTAATACGATATATTTAATAGTTCTCGAGATATACTTGATTTTGTAAAACTTGAGATCCACCATCTTTGATTGGCCCCCATTTTTGTTAGGTAGCACTTATAAATGGCAATCTTGCATTTTTGACGTTTTTATAAGCTTACCTAACAGCCGTGAAAAGGAAAATTTGTACCTCCTAATTTTAACCATACCTGTCATACAACGGAAATCTTGAAATAGCCCGTATGCCTATTAGCTACCACTTTGAGATGTCTATCATACTTTTTTAACATCCTTATGAATATGTCTAACTACTGTAAATATTTTAAAATAAAAATTAAACCGCCTTCAAAAATTAACCCAAACTAAAAAGTAAAAAATAATTTTAGTTCCTACTTCTTAGGATTTCCTACCCAAACCTTTAAACCTTTTACCCTATTCATTGAAATAAAATATTATGGCTAGGTATCCTACAGATTTCTTAGAAGTCGGTGCCAAGTGCCGCCGATTATGTTTTTATCAACAGAATGATCTACCTCAGTCATTTTGATGAAAACATAACCGGAGTGACAGTAAGTTACAAAGGTCTATCGAATACAATCATATACTCGCGAAGTGAACATATTTGGCTTGGCACCGACTTCTAAGAAATCTGTAGGATACCTAGCCATAATATTTTATTTCAATGAATAGGGTAAAAGGTTTAAAGGTTTGGGTAGGAAATCCTAAGAAGTAGGAACTAAAATTATTTTTTACTTTTTAGTTTGGGTTAATTTTTGAAGGCGGTTTAATTTTTATTTTAAAATATTTTATTTTTTGCTATTTAGTAGTGTAAAATCGTTATTTAGTGTGCTCTAAATATTTATAATTAGAATATACTGCACTATAATGGGCCAGAATATCTGAATCTATATTATTTAAAGAATCACTAACCGCTAACCAACATGTCATAACTACTAAGCAAACACTTGAATAGACCTCGAAAATGTATGACAGTTATATTCAAAGAATTATCCTCCAACTCCTAATCGTTAAGGAGTTATACCTTTCGTCATCAGCTCACCAACATGAGACTATGACCACCTAAAGGCAAATACTCAAATAGCTTCCAAAATACATGAACTATGTTATATTTAAAGAATTACCCCCAACTCCTAATCTCTAAGGAGTTGTACCTTCCATCATCAGCTCACCGACATGAAAGGATGACCACCTAAACGCAAATACTCGAATAGCTTCCAAAATACATGAAATATGTTATATTTAAAGAATTGTCCCCCAACTCCTAATCTCTAAGGAGTTGTACCTTTCATCATCAGCTCACCAACATGAAAGGATGACCACCTAAAGGCAAATACTCAAATAGCTTCCAAAATACACGAACTATGTTATACTTAAAGAATTATCCCCCAACTCCTAATTGCTAAGGAGTTGTACCTTCCATCATCAGATCACCAACTTAAAACGTTCATGACTAGAGGCAAATACTTGATTAGTCTTCGAAAATAAATGAAAAATGTCATGTGTGCCTACAACATTTGAAGAGTTCCCTCGATTTCTCTAGAATCCCATCATCAGATCTGAATTCGGTGACAATGGAACTAACTAGAAGGTATACCCTTTCAAACAAAAAAAGAAGTTTTCAAATCGGTCCACGCGTCTTCGAGTAATCGGGGAACATATATAAAAAAAAAGATTTCGACGAATTGTAAACCTCCTCCTTTTTGAAGTCGGTTAATAATTTCAAAGGTTATAGGTAACAGCCTTAGCATGCCTATATTATTTAAAGAATCACTAACCGCTAACCAACATGTCATAGCTTACTAAGCAAACACTTTAATGCATCTCGAAAATGTATGACAGTTGAACATTCAAAGAATTATCCTCCAACTCCTAATCGTTAAGGAGTTATACCTTTCATCATCAGCTCACCAACATGAGACTATGACCACCTAAAGGCAAATACTCAAATAGCTTCCAAAATACATGAACTATGTTATATTTAAAGAATTATCCCCCAACTCCTAATCTCTAAGGAGTTGTACCTTCCATCATCAGCTCACCGACATGAAAGGATGACCACCTAAACGCAAATACTCGAACAGCTTCCACAATACATGAAATATGTTATATTTAAAGAATTGTCCCCCAACTCCGAATCTCTAAGGAAATGTACCTTTCATCATCAGCTCACCAACATGAAAGGATGACCACCTAAAGGCAAATACTCAAATAGCTTCCAAAATACACGAACTATGTTATACTTAAAGAATTATCCCCCAACTCCTAATTGCTAAGGAGTTGTACCTTCCATCATCAGATCACCAACTTAAAACGTTCATGACTAGAGGCAAATACTTGATTAGTCTTCGAAAATAAATGAAAAATGTCATGTGTGCCTACAACATTTGAAGAGTTCCCTCGATTTCTCCAGGATCCCATCATCAGATCTGGATTCGGTGACAATGGGACCAACTAGAAGGTATACCCTTTCAAACAAAAAAAGAAGTTTTCAAATCGGTCCACGCGTCTTCGAGTAATCGGGGAACATACATAAAAAAAAAAAAAGATTTCGACGAATTGTTAACCTCCTCCTTTTTGAAGTCGGTTAAAAAGGACACTTGGTACCCCCAAATTATACCGTTTTCTAATTTCAGGCCGACTAGCCCACGGACTATTATGTACGAGAGACTTTTTTGCGTCCTCAATTTTGCAGTGTTGTTACCAAACCTAAAAAAGCAATTATACATGTATTTTATCTCCATATTATTTAGTATTTGTTATGAATCAGCCGTAATACGAAAACATTTCAGAACAACTTAGGTATCCGATAACAAGTTTGAGTTGTTGATTGCTTGTAAGCAGGGTTAGAATTTCATGAACGATATAGTTCTTTCACAGGTCGCATACTCGTACATACCATACCATCTACCATAAGTAAAAGATCTATTCACGCCTCCGCAAGCAAATAGGATAAAAGTGCTTACTTGATGAAGCCCAACCAAACCCACCGCAGTTAATTCTTCATAATTAATAGAAAAAGGACTCCATAAGTAACACTGAACTATCTTATGGATCGAATTCTGGGGAGCGATTTTTTAATTTCAACTGTGTGTTTTCACCAAGAGATATGGTGTTAAAATAATCCATGAGTTTGAAAAATCCGGCTTGCGAAATCACTCGTTTCAGTGACGAAAAATCAATGAGTGAGGTAGATTCAAAAATCACTCCCCCGAGGAAGATGATTCTTTGAAAACCATGATCTAGTTATCCTCACATTTATTATCTGTTCTAAAAAAGAAATTATTGTCTTGAGATCTTTTTTTCAACAAAGTTATCCATTGCCATTATCCATTGGTTTATAATTATAACACACACAAATAAGGGCCCAATCTTGGTTATAAAGACTTCCTTTTGTTTTATTGAGAAAATAACTTTTCCATCAAGATTATTCTGATGAAGTAACTACTTAGCAACTACATGATACTAACCCCAACGTGTTGCTTAAATTTTATAGTAGATCCGAAAATTTCTTACAAATGACCGCGCGCTCTTGAAGACCAAGACTGACTAACATCCTCTGCTTGCGCGTTAACCTCGTATTTGGTCGCAAACAATCTAATAGGTAAAAATATTTAAATTACCTACTGCATACTTTAGCTTAATTTGTTGATCAAATTAAAATTGCCAATTTGATCCATTCAAATCTATTTGCGTCATGATTAATAACGTTGATAGTATCTTTCTATCATCCCTCATGAAAGAGTTCGCGGAAAACTGATTCACATTTGTAAATTTTATGCTTCTTCTACGACCGATCTTTATGGTAGTCTCTGGAGGAGGCCATATTTCTTGGCTGATGATGATAACGCTTTCTTCAGTTCCGTCCAGCGTGAGCAGTCAAGATGCCACCCGCTACTACCCAGAAGCGTACCGTAGTGTACATAATTTTATCTCTTGGTCACTCTTTTTTATTATTGGGACAATGATAGTTGCATTTTGTTCGCGACTGAATGTTAGCGGATGGCATTTTGGCTACGCATCCAGTTGAGCCTGCCTACCTCACCGAGCCCACTTAGGACGCGAAATGGACCAGAGAGGAAGAGGAGTGTCGGTGTTGTCATTGCCGCTCTCCCTATCCTCTGCGGCCGAGGTGGGATCGCAGGGAGAGAAGCGTGATAGTATTACGGAGCGCCACTCTCCCTACCCCCTGCAACCTTGGCGGGGCCGCCGTAACGGCGTCAGTGGGGCTGCAGAGGAAGAGGAGTGTCGGCAATATTTCCGAAAATAATCGCTCCGAATGCAAAAACTCCGCGCCCTCTAACTTTTTGATCCATTAGCTCAAAAAATAAAATAAATCTCAAAAGTAAGACTTTATAAAAACAAACAAATTATTTTGAACTTGATAAGTCGAACAGTTTTTAATAACTACGGAACCCTACATGGAACATGGCCCGATATGCACTTGGACAGTTTTTAGGTTTCCATAGTAATTTCTTAACTCGTGTCGTTGTAAAAAAACTTGGTTCGTGTTTAAAGATCACCTAGACACTCGTACAGAAAAAGCTCACTTAAATAACTAAAGTAATTCTTCTGCATTACATCATCGTCATATTAGCCGAAAGATGTCATCTGCTGAACATAGGCCTCCCCAAAGATTGCCACAATGACCGGTCCTGTGCCACCCGGTGACAACGCTTGATTGAAGAACTACCGACCCATCTCACTTTCTGTAGGCTTATGATGGTACCGTGTTTAATCGTTTGTCGTTGTTGCCGTCAGGTTCTAACAAGTACCTACATATATAAGTGCGAAAGTGACGCGTAGCACGATAAATAGATAATTAAAACGGGACCATCATAAGCCACCTGAGCACTACATTTATTTTACACAAATTAAACAGAAGACATATTTCTACAACACGATAAAACTGAACTGTAATAATGTAATCATTTAAAGACCTAAGCTGGCATAAATAATTACTTATTGAATATTATACCTACAAGACAAATGCGTCGTTTACCTAATTGACTAGGGGCGATTTAGGTTGGTGTTCTTTTTTTCGATTGTAAATATGTTTAATTGAATTGAAATAAGGCGGATTCTATTATGTTTGGGCGTGGCTATCAAAATTAAGTCAATATTTTAAACAACGATAAGTTAGGAACGCAACATAAAAAATGGATATTTGAAGGGTCCACGGAAAGAACATGTCTAGTCAATTCAAATTACAGAAGGAAAAACCACCTTACTTTTAACAGAATAAGGTGTGAAGTTTCCCTGATTTTTTTAAGCACTGGACATGTTTTTTCCGTGGACCCTTCATTTATAAACGATACCAATAACATTGTAATATTTAAAAGTATTCGCACAAAACTCTTTCATTATAGGTAGGTACAGTCAGCCAAAAGTATGGTCTACCTCTTTCCGACTTTATTGCATTGTAATAAAGTCGAAAAGTTTAGTGGTAGATCATAATATCTTTGACTTCTTTTCAAATATTTACTCGAAAATTTGCACAATTTATTTACTCAAATGGAAACCTGGGCGGTACTACAGTCTCTCCAACGGTGCCAAGTCGACTACCGCTATATCGAGGTGTTGAAGTGTTTGTACGAGAACGCCACAATGTCAGTCCGACTTCAAGACCAGAGCTCGAAGCCTATTCTGCTGCAGCGGGGAGTTAGGCAGGGAGATGTCATCTCCCTTAAGCTGTTTATCGCTGCACTGGAGGATGTCTTTAAGACTCTGGACTGGAGAAGGCTGGGTATGATACCCACGGCCATAAACGGCGAGTACCTCACTCACCTTCGATTCGCTGACGACATAGTAGTCTTGGCTGAGACCTTGGAGGACTTAAGTACTATGCTCGTTGACCTCAGTAAAGCCTCCGAGCGAGTTGGTCTTAGGATGAACATGGATAAGACGAAAATCATGTCAAATTCCCATGTAGCACCAACTCCCGTAATAATCGGTGACTTTACACTCGAAGTTGTAGACGAATATATATACCTAGGACAAACTATCCAGTTAGGTAGGTCCAACTTCGAGAAAGAGGTCAATCTTCGAATTCGACTCGGTTAGGCAGCGTTCTCCCAGCTACGATACATATTTTCGTCCAATATTCCGCAGTGTTTGAAGACGAAAGTCTTTGATCAGTGTGTGTTGCCAGTGATGACATACGGTACTGAAACGTGACCCCTTACAATGGGCCTCATAAGAAGGCTCAAAGTCACCCAAAGGGCAATGGAGAGGGCTATGCTAAGAGTCTCTCTGCGTGATCGGATTAAAAATGAGACCATCCGCAGCAGAACCAAAGTAACCGAAATAGCTCTCCGAATCGCTAAACTGAAGTGGCAGTGGGCGGAACACATTGCGCGTAGAACCGATGGCCGTTGGGGCGGGAAGGTTCTTGAGTGGCGGCCACGTACCGGAAGGCGTAGCGTTGGTAGGCCCCCCACAAGGTGGACTGATGACCTGGTGAAGGTCGCAGGAGTCCACTGGATGCGGGTGGCGCAGGACCGGTCATTGTGGCAATCTTTGGGGGAGGCCTATGTTCAGCAGTGGACGTCTTTCGGCTGATATGATGATTTACACAAATTAAATTTAACTAGTCTAAGGAACTGGTCTTACCGCGAGCTACTAAGCCATGAACTATTGGCTATAAACACGAACAAAAGATAGGCACTCACGTGTAAATAAAAGAGACACGGCGATACTAGATCAGCTATCAGCTATTACCGTCGGGCGAGTATCGCCGTATCTCTTTTTTCACGGGAGTGCGTATCTTTTGTTCGTGTTTATAGCCCATAGTTTATAGCTTAGTAGCTCGCGATGAGACCAGTGCCAAAAATTGGACCTTGTGGCGTTGTATGAACCGAGGATGCTGGCGGCATTTTCTTCTCAATATTCTCAATGTTGATACGCTGTGCGAGGAAGTCGCCAGCTCTTCGTGTATAGCCAGTGAGGAAAACAGACTACTATTTTAGTAGTTATTGCGGTCATCCGATCTTACATTAGATCCGATCTTAGCCGGGTGTACTGTACCTTATGTGAACACACCTTTGGTGAGCAAGTGGAGGGGAGATTCTAGAGGAGGCCTATGTCCAGCAGTATATCGAGTAATAATGATGATGATATACCATGTGTTGTCATGATAGATAGGTACCTATGTTGTCGGTTAACAAAGAAGCGACGACCTGCAAAGGTTGTTAGTTCAGTGTCTCTGTTGCCCGCAATCTATGAATATTGAGTGCATGTGATTATAGTTCACTACATTAACCTAGATTTGTTGCATTTAATTAGTTATAAATAGCAATGTACACGTTGTAGAACATTCTCAACATTGCGGGAATATACTCGGGAATTTCCGAGAATTTTCATGAACATTTAAGAGTAAGTTCTCATTGAGAATGTTTCCATGAGAACTTATAAAAAAGTGTTATGAAGCACATTGTATTTCACAATTGAGTCCACAAGGCAAAAAATGTGCCTTAAAAGCCATTTATATACAACGGTTTTGGCATGTTTTGCTAGTAAAACTTTAATTTCCGAGAACGTTCTACATTTCATAACTTATGAAACTTCTCCTCGGTACATTGCTAGGTATGTAGAATATGCATCAACGGTTTGGAACCCTCACTTTAAAGTTCATATTGATGCCATAGAAAAAATTCAACACAAGTTTATTAAACGGATGAAATATAAATTCAATTTAAATAAAAATTATAATAATTTTCTCAATACTTCCCTTCGATTACGTCGTGAAATCAGGGATCAAGCATTTTTACATAAAATAATTAGCGGATCCGTCGACTCCTCAACTCTCCTGTCTAAACTAACGCTCCGCTGTCCAACTAGGCGGACTCGATCCTCTACGTTATTCGCCATCCCTTTCAACGGCACAACATATGCACGAAACAAGTTTATAAGTAGATCCTGTAAAAACTATAATAAAAAAATTCATAATCTCGATATATTTCACATGAATCTGCAACAATATATGCGGGCCTTAAGAGATTTTGAGGCTTAATTAGTAATTAGACTAGACAGTAAGTATGTACAGTCACGTCTAAAAGTATGTATACATAATAAGAATTGAAAAATATGTAACCACAAATTTTCATCAAAAATATGTATCTATTACTGACACCAAAAAATTGTATTCATTAAACTGTTTCAGTATTATGTAATCACATAGTGCTTCAGAAAGTTGCATACTTAAATAAATTACATATAAATGTATCCTCCTCGTAGTCAAAAATAAGTATACATGAATTTCCATATACATTTAACCACACTAATTTGGCAAATATTTGTATACGTCGTTTGATTCATAGATAATAATTATAATATTATGTAAACACGATTTGATGTTTTGACGTGTCTAAGTGTAATCGATTTTAAAATGAAGTTTCTTCCATGTGGCCAGTGACTTTTATAATATGGAACCTATCTAAAGCTACAAATAGGTAGTGGCTGTTTATGAAACTCATAAGTATTATAATTTTATATTAATTACTAAAATTAAAACTACTATTTTATAACTGAAAGAGAGAAGAAATGTTTTGTTTGTCAAACATTATTAAAGTAAATACCACTTATAAATTTGTATTTTTTCTTATTACTTTCTTAGGGCAATTCGAAATAAAGAAGTTTGGGTTTGAAGTGCTGGTAATAAATAGATAATAAATTCAAAATAGACAACTGTCTGTCTATTAGAGTGCATGTTCAGATATTTTTGAGCGCCCTGAATAATATATATATTTGTGATTGCGACAAATAACATGTTAGGGACATTTTTATCCTGTTATAACATTTGCAACTAACATGTTAGTTGCAAAATGTCGTTCCGATTTTGACTGAGTAGAAAAAAACTTAATATTATTAAAAAAAAAAAAACAAAAAATTTCTTAGGGCTCTTTTCTGGGAATGACCCTAAACTGAAATACACAATTTTTACAACTGAGCTCAATCTATAAATTTGGACTGTCAAGTGCGTCATAGAATAATCTTGAGATAGATGTATGCAGTGACAAGTCTGCACTGTTTTCGTGAATTGTCAAATCAGTTAATTATACAACTTACGATTCTATGCCAGTCAGGCAAGGTTTGTTTTTGCTGTCTGAATACATATTTATGAATCAAACGACATATATAAATATTTGACAAATTGGTGTGGATACATGTAGACGGAAACCATTAATGTATACTTATTTTTGACTACGAGGTGAATACATTTAAATGAAATTTATTTAAGTATGAAACTTTGTGAAGCATTTTGTGATTACATAATACTGATATTGTTTAATGGATACATTTTTTTGGTGTTAGTAATAGATACATATTTTTGATACAATGTATGACTACATATTTATGCAACCTTGTTTTTGTATACATATTTTTTGACGTGACTGTACAAAAGAATATATGTATGACCTATATATAGAACTATTTTACACTTTGTTTTGTTTACATTTTTGCTTATGGATACTGAACCTCACTTTAACGTTATATAAAAATAAAAATTAATAGAGTAGGTAGAACCAAATCTACTTGAATTTAAAACTTATCGATTGTTTGTTAATTAATAATATATGTTTAATTACCACTTTAATGAACTGTAAAAATATTGTAAGTGAATGATCTTCTTGAGCAACATCTATGTTCTAACACGTAAGTGGAAACTGTTTTGGCCAATGTGTTGTCTATATGTAATGTATTATCTGTATTAATATTCGCTGTTTGTTTCCCATAATAGTAAATAAAATAAAAAATAAAAATGTATAAACAATATTTGTTTATTATTACTTAGGTATTACCTACTAAGTATCGCGCACCCCATCTCATCCCGTAGGTGTCGTAAGATTCGACTAACGGCCCGGCCACGACATTGGTCTAAGGCGACTAGCGGCGAGCGAATCCATGAGTTGGAGCGGGATGCCGATATGGGTACGAGAGGGAGCACCATACGTTTTCCGCTAAGCCGGTCGCCTTAGACCGATGTCGTGGCCGCGGCGTAAGGGATTGAAGTATCACTGACCATTCGTTTGTTGAAGATTGATGATGGAATGTGTCCACTATGAGGACACAGTGGACACATTACTGCGATCGCCCACCCGCTTGTCAAGCGTGGCGATTATGGGCATTTACCTCCTCTTGCGTCCATACCATATGCATAGAAAATAGGAAAGGCCTTTGTCTAGCAGTGGATTGATATAGACTGATGATAAATGTGAACTATTTGAAGGCGAATGCTATGATGTGAATAGTATGCCTATGGCGAACTTCAAGATCTGTGTAAGTACTTTCTATCCCACTCGCTTGCTTATCCTTAGGCACTGGTCTCACCGCGAGCTACTAAGCTTTGAACTATCGGCTATAAACACAAACGAGAAATACTCCCAATCCCGTGTAAATAAATGAGACACGGCTATACTCGCCCGGCGGCGGTGATAGCTGATAGCTGGGCGAGTATCGCTGTGTCTCTTTTATTTACACGGGAATGCGTATCTTTTGTTCGTGTTTATAGCCGATAGTTCATAGCTTAGTAGCTCGCGGTGAGATTAGTGCCTTACACGCAAAAATGAGTGAGACTGATGATGGAAAGTAAATAACGCGCCAGATGCAGTTATAGTCCATTATATTACGGAAAAAAAGTTCACATTCGGATACCAGCACTGAATTTTAGAATGTTGTTAAATACGTCATTCTGTATCCAAAACTGCCGGGAGACACTCTCTCAAAGGTCAAGGTCACCAGTAATGACGTCATCAAAATGCCTAGTGCCTGATATAAAAAAGCGCTTATTTGTTCCTCAACCGCCCAACGTATACCATTGTGTGTGGTATCAATAGAAAGGTCATTAAATATTCTCTAACTTTGTCCTTTCGTGTTATAGCGTACATCTATAAATAAAAAAAATATCGTTGAAAGAATAAAAATATTTTTTTACTCTTTTCGTACAATGTACATTTCATCAGGAAACAAGCGGTATTAGCAAAAAATATTGTTCAACATAAATGTAGCCAAACTATTATCCTAAAATATACAGTTTAAATCATCGAAATCGGTTGAAATAAACAAAGTTATGTCATTTTCTATATTCCGCGGCAAACGCCATACACACGACATCCGCCCGCCCGCCAGTTCGAAAATGTAAATTGCACCCAAACTATGCAATTACATACTAATAAGATATGAACTAAAAGCCAATTAATTATACAAATACTAGTTGTTTTAAAAATACTGTTATTATTAAAATAAAATACATAATTTAAGAAAAAACCAAATTAAAAGACATAGGTACTTAGAGTAAGGTAGAAAAAAAGTAACAAATGAATAATAATAACTTCTAACTATCAATAAAAGAATATTATGTATATATTTCAAGGTTTCATTCAGAACAGTAAATTCTGGAGCAAGTTCCTTCACATACACAAAGAAGAGTGCAATTTAAAACGTTTTTTACGCATACGCCACCGTGGACAAGGCACAAGTTCTTTGCAACTTGCAGTTACATCAGGAATCGTTTTCCACAACTGGAATATAGACAAATACTTTCTCTTATTTTTTCTAGCTCGAATCGCAGGGATCAATTTTCTTGTGGATAGGCACTTCGTCCATATCTTCGTTTGTTTGTAGAATGGTCCGCTTCAGATTTTGAGTCAGTTTCAGTGCATCTTTAGTTGGTGAGATCATAAATTAAGGTGAGATGCTTTCGATACCTTTATATTTATATGAAAACATTCCGTCTGCCTATAATTAATTGTTATGTCATTTGTAGTCTCTCCGGACATTCGTCATCCAAGTGGTGGACGGTCTTCCTCTTTCCCTCTCTCCAGTAGCCATGGACAGATAGTTTATCACGACATGACTATCCGGTCGGCGAAGGACGTGACCTTACCATCTTAGCTTATTTTTACAACCTTGAAACTCCTGTTTACATGCTTGTTGTGAACTCTGACCGTGAGCGTGAATTCTCCTGCCCATCGTAGCAGACGAAGTATGCGATTAGAAGCAATCCCAGATATTTCAGCAATGGATGGATCGCTTAAAAAAATAATCAAACTTACCTACAGGCAAAGTTTCTTCACACAAGCTAACAATATGAAGCACGATACTGAGCACGGAAATCGTTTTCCAGGGCAAGCAGCTTACATCAGTTCGTAACAGCAGAATTGTTTCAACTAATAATTCATAGTTAGCTGTAGTAAGAATAACAAGCAAATTGCTAATTTTAATAATTAGTAGGTTAATGAATATTCCGTTAGAATGACAACTGTAATCTGTACATATAAAGGTAAAGTCCTCACTTCTTCCTCCGTGACTATGCTATCGTCATCACGCGAACAGGCCTATGCCAGAATATTATTTTACACACAGTCGCCGCTGTAACAAATAACCTCCTTACGTGAGGGCGAGGGTTTTTTTAGAGGGACGGAAACATTGATGTTTAGAGTTGCTTGCTGGAAAGGACTTACATGCTCTCGATACACGATGATAAGATCGTTAGCTTGTTTGAAGAGACTTTGCCTCTAAGTTTGATTGATTTCTTATGCGATCCGTCCATTGCTGATATGTCTCTGATAGCTTCTCATCGCATTTAATGTTATGTTTTGGCCGGAATCGAGTGGGCTGTCGAGTATCTGGTGTGCTCATTCGGCCCTTTCCCGTTGCTGGAGCTGTAGGTTAATGTCACGGCTGCGTTACCCCATTATCTCCTTCTAGTCTCCTTGTCTTTTTGCAGAACCGTAGAATATCCCTGAGCGACCCCATTCTTTCTCCTGCAACCTATTCCTGCCAAACACATAATGCCGCTGCGTATCTACATAACGCATTCTACCAGAACATGCTGACTAGTTTCGTCTCTCCCGTAATGTAAACAGGCTGCTCAATTACTTATTCCCATCACCTTAAGATGACTGTTGAGGGTGTTGTTTCTCGAAATATTTCTGATCAACATCCTCAAGTCAATTTTTTCCCACTTCGTAAGTATCGGGATCTTCTCACGTCATTTTAGCTTGCCTGAAAGTGGTTTCCTCTTTTCACTCTCTCTCCGCATCTATTTCTTTCAGTTTACTCAATACTCTATCACATACATCGTATGCTAAGATAGACCGGCGTAGACACGCTCAAGGACTGCGTTCGCCACTTATTTAATGTAAGGGTTAGTTTCAAGATTGTAAAAATAAGTTAAGATGGTAAGGTCACGTCCTTCGCCGACCGGACAGTCATGTCGTGATAAAAGTTATCTGTCCATGGCTACTGGAAAGAGGGAAAGAGGAAGACCGTCCACCACTTGGATGACGAATGTCTAGAGAGACTACAATTGATATAAATTAATTATAGCAAGACGGAATATTTTCATATAAAAATAAAGCTAACTAAATAGCGGTAAAAACTTTATGTTCACATAATACCTTATAAACTGTGTGGAAGCAATAAACAATTGAGTATTGAGTATTGAAAGCATCTCACCAACTAAAGATGCACTGAAACTGACTCAACATCTAAAGCGGACCATGCTACAAACAAACGAAGATATGGACGAAGTGCCTTGCCTTATCTACAAGAAAATTGATCCCTGCGATTGGAGCTGGAAAAAAGAAGAGAAAGTATTTGTCTATATTCCAGTTCCATTATGGAAAACGATTCCTGATGCAAGTGCAAGGTGCAAAAAACTTGTGCCTTGTCCACGTTGGCGTATGCGTAATAAATGTTTTAAATTGCACTCTTCTTCGTGTATGTGAAGGAACTTGCTCCAGAATGTAAGGTAATAATTTGCTGTTCAGAATAAAACTTTGAAATATATACATAATATTCTTTCATAGATAGTTATTAGTACATTGTGCATCAAGGGAGGTAAGTACGGAATTACTAACGAAGACGTTAGAAGCCCGACGCCGTCAGGCGGAGGGCTTTTATGACTCGAGTTAGTATTCCGCTTACCGACCGTGATGCATACAATGTTTTTCATCACACTTGCTGACAAAAAATAAGTTTTAAGACATAAATATTTATTAAATGACGTACTGACATTTCTATTACTCCCTAGGGAATTCCACTTTTCTATTACTCCCGCTACGCACGCAAGCAATGGCGCGCTTAGACAGCAAGTGTGATGAAAAAGTTATTATTATTCATTTGTTACCTTTTTTATCTTACTCTAAGAACCTATGTCTTTTAATTTTGTTTTTTTCTTAAATTATGTATTTTATTTTAATAACAACAGTCTTTTTAAAACAACTACGATTTGTATATTTAATTGGCTTATAGTGCATACCTTATCAGTATATATCAATTGCATAGTTTGGGTGCAATTTACATTTTCGAACTGGTGGGCAGGCGGATGGCGAATGTATGAAGTGTGCCGCGGAATATAGAAAATGACATACCTTATTTATTTTCAATCGATTTCGATGATTTAAACTGTATATTTTAGAATAATAGATTGTCTACATTTACGTAGAACAATATTTTTTTCTAATACCGCTTATTTCCTGATGAAATGTACAGTGTACGAAAAGAGTAAAAAAATATTTTTATTCTTTCAACGATATTTTTTTATTCCTAGATGTACGCTATAACACAAAAAGACAAAGTTAGAGCATATTTAATGCCCTTTCAATTAATACCACACACGTTGGTGTACGTTGGGCAGTTGAGGAACAAATAAGCGCTTTTCGAAATTAGGCAGCAGCCATTTTGATGACGTCATTACTGGTGACCTTGACCTTTGAGAGAGTGTCTCCCGGCAGTTTTGGATACAAAATGACATATTTAACAACGTACTAAAATTTGGTGCTGGTATCCGAATGTGAACTTTTCCCATACATAGGTTGCCGTAATATAATGGACTATTAACCCCTGGAACGCCGCTGCCATACATTTGCTAGTTGATTAATTACTTTAATTATTGTATATTATAGTCCAATTGGCTGGTGACGGATCTGTCACTAGGCACTCCAGGGGTTAAGACGTCGAAAGCTAAGATGATCGATGGTGACGGTCATCAACTCATCACATCACACACTTTAATGTCGGCTTTGTTTGAGTGACAGAAAAGTCCTCGAAATTGACGAATTTCGGAGTTCGCGGTAGTATGCCTGAACATAGGATACCAAATCATATTCGGATAATTATGTGGGCTTAAGGTGCGTTCAAACTAAAAGAGCATTCGCTGTTCTAACATCCCACTCTACGAAATTCGATCAGTACACGAAACGTGATTGGTTGATTTCGTAGAACAGGCGCTAGAACAGCGAATGCTCTTTTGGTTTAAACGCACCTTTAGGGGTAGTTTATAATGAAATGACGAACATATTTTCTTATTTCATAGTTATATTTTAATATATTGTAACTTAATTTCAATCGATAAAATACTAAGTTATTATATTATTTATAACACTTAACAACCACATTCTATTTTACTATGGTAAGTAATTAAGTCATTTATCAAACAGTCCACTCGTCAATATAAACGTCAGTCTCCGGGGCGGCGTCGGCGTTTGTATCGGCGTCGGCGTACGGTTCTAACGCCGGTTGGATCGCGCGAGGATTCTCAGCGAAGTAGGCGACGAGCTCGGCCGCTGTTGGCCGTTCTTCTGGCGCCCGTTTCCAACACGTTGCTGTTATTCCCCGTCTGAAACATAGGATCATAAATAGTAAAACCACAATTAAGTACAAGCCCTCGGTCGTGTATACCCGGAGTTATGTACCCGTTAACTAAGAAGAAAAAAAATATCCAACAACATTGCTAGACTGGGTATTGGTGGTGAATTACGTTTACATTAAAACTCTTAGGGTCCACCCCTTGTAAGTATACTTGATGAGACGAAAGTGACGAAATATAAACGCGCTAAAACGTTAAATATTTACCCATATACGAGCGTCAGCTTACAGTTCTTACTTTGAGAAACTGAGATCGATATAAATATATATTTGCATTTACTTTACAAGATACGTCAGAATAAAAATACATTATTCTTATTGTCAGTTTCATCGTCGAGACTTACGTGCTGGGTACAGCGTCGACTGGCAAAGGTGGCGCGCCACCCACACGCACATGTCTTAGAACTCTATGCGTGGACCATGCACCGTAAGGCCGCTCGCCCAAAGTCGCCAGTTCTAGTAGTAATACCCCTAGCGCCCATACGTCGCTTGCCGTGCTGAAAACACCGCGGCTGATCGATTCTGGTGCCATCCAGAGTACCTAAAGGAACATACATTTGTATAGCTACCACATTACTAATATCTCTTTTTCTCTGGATTTATAATTCACTTCTCGCTATTTTTCAGGTAGGAAAGGTACCAAAGTATCTAATATACTATACTATTTATATCCAATATACTACAAGAATACCACTTTGATTACCCAACTCGTTACGACAGTTATGACCGAATATGGCTGGAACTTGGAATATAACTAGATTTCTAATATAACCGTCAGCACTTTAATCTCTAATTGTCAGAAAATAATAGAAAATTCGGTATTATGAAAATTATACATTTTACAAGCTACAAACCAAATTGAAGAATTTGAAAGAATTAACGTGCATTTAAAAATTATCTGATGCAGTTAGAGACTAACCGGGAACATAGCGCGTCGCTTGCACAAATACTCTCCGTCCCCAGCCTTATCCAACCGGCGAGCCATGCCGAAGTCCGCCAGCTTCAGAGATCGACGCACGTCTACCAGGCAGTTAGCGGCGCGAATGTCTCGGTGGACCTGATGAAAACGAGATGTACATAATATTTTTTGGGGACTTTATTTATTATTATCATGTTTAAATCATCATTCGATTGAGTTTAAAAACAGTCCAGATTTTTTTCGAAAAATTAAGGTAACTCAAATACCCTAACAAACAAAGGTACGTTAACTTAATTTTTATTAGATGTTTTTGTATAGACAAGTGCTAAAATAAGTATCCGCTTATAAATATGTTAGGACGTTCTTATTACACAGAATTAGAGTGCACTTTGACATATTTTTGAACATTTTTGTGTGCACCTTATTTTGTCTTTGACTGTATTAGACGTTACCTACTAAAAAAATATAACATTAAAACGTATTCGGTTTATTGCAAACAAAAACTAGTCGCTGATGCGCTAGGTACCTATCTACCTCAAACGCCGCCGGGGCTTCGCTCCCCTACATATGTGCCGCCTCCGGGTCCGGTAGGCGAAAGAATGGCCAGCTATGGTAGGTCTAAGAGTAAATACCTTAGATACGATTTATCAGGAAAACGTCCAAATTCGTATCGCTTCAGTATCTATCACTATATCAGTATTTCACTAAAGCTAATTAATAAATAATAAATTCGGATATTTTGCGAGGTTTTTCACTACATTATTCATATAATTATTCTGCATACTTACCAGTCGCTGATGTGCTAGATACCCCAACGCCGCCGCGGCTTCGCGCGCCAATCTCGTCAACGCCGACGCCGCTACGTGCGCCGCCTCTGGTTCGGGCAGTCCGGCGCGCGAGCGCTCAGCTAGCGTGCGGCGAGCTCGTAAATACCTTCAACACATGTGGCCTACCTTCAACACCTCGTAAATACCTTCATTAATAAAGCTTCATACACAAGATGTTCTCACTAAATTAGTCTGCATATTCCTTTTTTTTTTAAAGGTTTTTGTAGTTTTTTATTTTTATTGAATGTCATTTCTCACATTCTCTCTTGAAAGATCTTGGCACGTGATACGAGTAGTATACAGGGTTGCCAGTGCCAGTTAGTATAATATTTATTTATTTATTATTTTTTGGTTTTGGTTGCCCTGAAAATCAGCGTCGTGGCAACTTAGCCATGACACATGCTGAGTGGCAACCTTTTTGGTGTGTTTATTTCTTTTTATTAATTTCTTTGTAAATGTACCTATTTAATCGCCAAATAAATAATATTCTATTCTATTCTAAGATGCCTTCATTAATAAAGTTGTATCACTAGTAAACAACAGTTAGGTGTACATTCGTTGAATCACTGAATCTAATTTAAGTATTTATTACCGTCTCAGATCCCCGTAAAACGCATGCTCCATTAAAACTAGTGGTCCACCTTCCCAACACACGCCTGAAAAAGTACAAAGTTATTAAATTAGTAAGTATCTACACTCTTGGCCATATAATACGGGTTGAATGCTATCCTATATACCTATCGAAGAGACTCAGAGACGCGACGGGAGACCCAAGAGCTGGCAGCTTCCTCGCTCAACGCATTAGCTTGGCAATCCAGCGAGGAAATGCTGCCAGCGTCCTGGGTACCATGCCCCAGGGGCCTGTTTTAGATTTATTTTAGTTTTTATTTAGTTTTATTTTAGATTTTATGTAGTTTTAGTTTAGCTATACTTTTTAAATAAAATTTTGTAGTTGTCAATATATTTTGCTGAAGATCAATATTTACAGGATATGTGTGATCCATTTTAACATGAATCTGTATCGGAATTAATTTTTAGTACCATTTGTCGTCGTGTTAATTACTTTATTGTACACATTACCTGTGAAACGCACCACGTGATCGTGTCGGAGTGTCGCCAGTAGCGCCGCCTCACGGAGTAGCTCGGCCGCTGCTCCAACTGGCGCATCAGCTCGAGGTGCCTTTGAGGAACCAAATAATGATGTAAAAAACGTTTAAAAAGGGAATGGTCATAACAGTCATATGAAGAAAATACCTAATCCGCAAGAGCCTAAGGCGATGTTTTTTTTATTTCTTTTCACAAATACTTTCATGGATATCGCTTCGAATTGGGATCGCTTGATTTCATCCCAAGGAAATAGCTATACCTAGTAAAAATATGTAATTGGAGGATTGTTCACTAGCTAAAATAAATAAATAAATATCTTTGGACATCTTACACAAATCGACCTACACATATCGATCTTACACCCTCGCCGGGATTCGAACCCGGAACCTCCAGCTTCGTAGGCAGGGTCACTACCAACTAGGCTATGAAGGCTGACAGCTAAGACGACTAAGAATGGATTAATGAGGACATAAAGATATGGTACAGTCACGTCTAATAATTATGTATAGGTACATTTCGGAACGTATGTCAAAGGCATAAGGATCAAAATCGTATACATATTATTAGAGCCGTGTACCAGTACCCAGATTTACCATGAGATTAAGATTATCTAACGCTTTGATTCGACAGGTAATTCATTTTCCATCCATCTTGCTAGCATGTAGGGTTTGCAAGCGGATCCGAAAATGTATGAAGGATCCGGATAATACGGATCCAGATCCGGATAATTGCATACATTTTGGATCCGGATTGCGAATCCTACTAGCATGGCATTACTACAAGCGAGATGAATATAAAGTTAGTTACTTACAGCGTCCTGGTCAAATCCAAACTGTACATTTCGAGACCGATATCATAATTTTAGCTGCAACTTACCTTAACAGCAACACCAAAGGCAGCACTCGCCGGCCGCCGCAGTACAGCTTGATGCACAACTCCATAGTGCCCCGTTCCCAGCTCATCCAACAACTGCAAAGCGTCTCTCGGCACCGCGTACTCGGCCAAAGCCGCGCCGGCGGCGGCCTCGGCGGCAGAATGCCCGCCTCGTAGCAACGCTCGCTCCTCTACGGCGCGGTCGCGTAGTCTTAGACGGCGTCGGCGTGCAACGCGAGCGGCGTTTGACATACGCTCCGAAATGTATATTTTGGAACGTATGTCAAAGGTATAAGGATCAAAATCGTATACATATTATTAGAGCCGACTGTAACAGTACCCAGATTTACCATGAGATTATCTAACGTTTTGATTCGACAGGCAATTTATTTTCCATCCATCTTGCTAGCATGGCATTATTACAAGCGAGATAAATATAAAGTTACTTACGTACTGGTCAAATCCTCTACATTACGATAAATACCGATAGCATAATTTTACCTGCTACTTACCTTAACAGCAACACCAAGCGCAGCACTCGCCGGCCGCCGCAGCACAGCTTGATGCACAACTCCATAGTGCCACGTTCCCAGCTCATCCAACAACTGCAAAGCGTCTCTCGGCACCGCGTACTCGGCCAACGCCGCGCCGGCGGCGGCCTCGGCGGCAGAATGGCCGCCTCGTAGCAACGCTCGCTCCTCTACGGCGCGGTCGCGTAGTCTCAGACGGCGTCGGCGTGCAACGCGGGCGGCGTAGAGTGACGGCAGGCCGAACGCCAAAGCGCACAATAGGACGACGAATGCGAAGTCGTGACAGTGCGGGGAGAACGATCGCCGGAACGCGTGGTGTGGCATTTGGGACCGTCGACGATCGCACCGCACGAGCTGTGCGGCCTAAGCATCGATATCATAATTTTACCTGCAACTCACCTTAACAGCAACACCAAAGGCAGCACTCGCCGGCCGCCGCAGTACAGCTTGATGCACAACTCCATAGTGCCCCGTTCCCAGCTCATCCAACAACTGCAAAGCGTCTCTCGGTACGGCGTACTCGGCCAAAGCCGCGCCGGCGGCGGCCTCGGCGGCAGAATGGCCGCCGCGTAGCAACGCTCGCTCCTCTACGGCGCGGTCGCGTAGTCTCAGACGGCGTCGGCGTGCAACGCGGGCGGCGTAGAGTGACGGCAGGCCGAAGGCTAAAGCGCACAATAGGACGACGAATGCGAAGTCGTGACAGTGCGGGGAGAAGCGATCGCCGGAACGCGTGGTGTAGCATTTGGGACTGTCGACGATCGTACCGCACGAGCTGTGCGGCCTAGCAAATCAAATCCAATATGCCATTTCAGACAAAGGTTCTTGATAAACAAATGAGATTAGATACCGATATCTTATTTTACCTGCAACTTACCTTAACAGCAACACCAAAGGCAGCACTCGCCGGCCGCCGCAGCACAGCTTGATGCACAACTCCATAGTGCCCCGTTCCTAGCTCATCCAACAACTGTAAAGCGTCTCTCGGCACCGCGTACTCGGCCAAAGCCGCGCCGGCGGCGGCCTCGGCAGCAGAATGGCCGCCTCGTAGCAACGCTCGCTCCTCTACGGCGCGGTCGCGTAGTCTTAGACGGCGTCGGCGTGCAACGCGGGCGGCGTTTGACATACGTTCCGAAATGTATATTTCGGAACATATGTCAAAGGTATAAGGATCAAAATCGTATACATAATTATTAGAGCCGACTGTACCAGTACCCAGATTTACCGTGAGATTATCTAACGCTGTGATTCGACAGGCAATTTATTTTCCATCCATCTTGCTAGCATGGCATTACTACAAGCGAGATGAATATAAAGTTACTTACAGCGTACTGGTCGAATCCTGTACATTTCGATAAATACCGATATCATAATTTTACCTGCAACTTACCTTAACAGCAACACCAAAGGCAGCACTCGCCGGCCGTCGCAGTACAGCTTGATGCACAACTCCATAGTGCCCCGTTCCCAGCTCATCCAATAACTGCAAAGCGTCTCTCGGCACCGCGTACTCGGCCAAAGCCACGCCGGCGGCGGCCTCGGCGGCAGAATGGCCGCCGCGGAGCAATGCTCGCTCCTCTACGGCGCGGTCGCGTAGTCTTAGACGGCGTCGGCGTGCAACGCGGGCGGCGTAGAGTGACGGCAGGCCGGATGCCAAAGCGCACAATAGGACGACGAATGCGAAGTCGTGACAGTGCGGGGAGAAGCGATCGCCGGAACGCGTGGTGTGGCATTTGGGACCGTCGACGATCGCACCGCATAGCTCTTCTGTAGGAAAAAAGTGTTATGAAGTAATTAGAAACTGTAGGCTTATGATGGTTCCGTGTTTATTCGTTTGTCGTTGTTGCTGTCAGGTTCTAAGAAGTATGTAAGTGCTAAACGCGTAGAACGATAAATGGATAAAACGGGACCGTGATAAGCCACCCGATTCTTGATAAAATATGGGACGACCAAGCAATGTAAGCAATGAATTACTCATAATAGTGGTTGTCTTTGGTGGTGATTACTTATGTTACGATAGATGAAAAATACTTGACAAGGAACACCTATTATTTGTGATTGTAATCGTACAGTAAAGATATATAAAAAGTATAAATGAGTAGCAATGATTAAATAAAATAGTAGCTCATGATTGACCATGATATAATTCACTTATGATATGTGGTTAGAAAAAGTGTAGTGACTGTACATAAATTACTTAGACCTTAAAAGACTTATCCTAGTGTTTTCATACCTCATTAATCTCATTATGCTTCTAGCTTATCAGCTGCATATGCTACTACTGTGGGTCGTGTGGTGACGGTAGTAAGAATACATTTGTCATCACCTCAACTCCTCCTGCAGGCGTCGTAAGAGTCGACTAAGGGATGGAAGTGTCTCTGACCATTATTTGATAAAAGATTAATGATGGGCAGCAGCGTCATCATAGTGCGATCGCCAAACCGCTTGCCCAGCGTGGCGATTGTGGGCATTTACCTCCTAATGCGTCTTTACGCGTATAGTTAATAGGAGAGGCCTACGTCCCGCAGTGGACTATCATAGGCTGATGATGACGATGATGAAGCTACTACTACATACTACTACTAAGTAAATACCTTTATTAAATTGCTTGTCAATCGACCCCTCCCATGCCGCAAGCAGCCGCGGCCCGCGCGAGGTCCAGCGGTGGGCGAACACGAGCGGTGTAGAATTCGCGCGTAGATCGCGCGTCGCGCCTTGCACTGGCTTGCTGTCCAGAGCTTCGAAGAATTTCCTGAAATAGGAAGATAACGATTTTTGTAAATTATTGTGTCATGTAGGTACCAAAGAAAAATATCAACTTTACCAATGAATGGATAAGGTGGAAGTCATGTCAACAGAGAATATTTATTTGAATCACGATATTTTGCTCATATATAAATCTACATAAAGTATTGTCATGCATTTTGGGAGAGGAGTTTGTTAGTTTTGTTAAATAGTATTTATTTTATAGGGTGACAATACCAAAATTACTCAAAATTGCAACTTTCCTTACTCAACTCCATTGTATGAGTAAGCGTCACGTCAGGTGCTTTTGCTGGCAGTCCCAATATCCGGCACTTCAGTACAAGTTTCAATGTCGCATATTGGGACATTGGAAATATTAACACTCAGTCCTAATAAACGTCAGCCTGTCTTAAAATTATGCAAATAATTTAGGTATAAGCGAATTATTTCAAATTTAGGATATGAAGCATTAAAGGAACAACATTAATTATCGTTTAAATGCCCTAATAGTTGATTTTATCTTATAGATGGGAACTCAAGCTATAATGATGAGTATTGGTACAGCGTCGGGTACTAGTACCTTAGGCACTTAATGAAATGTTACAGAATAGTGTTCTGAAATTTTTTTTAGGTTAACCTATAAGTGGAATAAAAGTCATCGCTTCTTAGCGATATTGCCTATATTTAGACTTTTTCTTTTATTTTATCAATTTTTTTCTTTTGTCATTTGGTAAACAATAAAGACATTATTTTTTATACCTCGGTACATCAGGGCGGTGCGGGTCATCCCTGTGTTGCGAAAAAAGCTGATCCATTCGTGCCGTGCCTTCCAGCATCAGAAGTAAAGCGTCAACCAGAGCAGAAGTATGTGGTGGCCAGCCGTCTGGGAACTCTTTGTCTAAATCCTCTCGTAGTTGCGAGGAGCCAGGCATCCAGGGAGGTGCAGGTTTACCGCGCCAGCCGCCGCTTATGGTGATGTAAGAGAAGTCTTTGGTGGGCCACCAGTCCTGTAAGATTCACAATTGTGTCAGTCTTTTAGTCGGGGAGCTAAACTTTGACTTGTTCGAGAAAATTACATTAAATCCTACAGTATATTTATTTCAGGAATATGATAAAACATCGTTTTGTGAATATATGAATCTAATTATCCCTGATAAATGTGTGGAGGTTTTTTCATAAAATCAATATAAAGATTTACTTTTTTTTTTTTATGTACATAGATTAAATCTAACTAATCTATTGAACATATTGTGAAAACACAAATCAAATTATTTATTAACTAAATATTTTGATTTGTACTTTTTAATTTTTCTCCAGTAGTCACACTACTTAATACTATATAACGTTTCGTCGTCGTAAAGTTTCTACGCCAAACGGTACAAAATCGTACTCTTTGCCGAGGCCCTTACATTTATTACGTTTTAAAAATTCGGCATTTTCAGCCGCAGCGGCTGCCTTAAACGTAGTTCGTTGAAGATGGGACGGTGCCAGGGTGTCTACGCAAGTAGCATCCCATACCAACATCCGTCCCAAGCTCCAAGGAACCAAAGACACACCATTGATTTACTTGTTTAATAAAAAGAAACAATAAATCCTACAGTAGGGATTTATTATCCGAGGGGCCTCACTGAATATTTAAGACAATATTTTAAAAAGTCACCACTGAATAATCGTAGATATAGTCACAAAAAATAAAATTATTTTTAAAATTCATAACAATCAAACAGAAATTAAACAAATGGTGATTTTTTACTATAATGACCCGACAATTATTATACTCATCCAAAGAAAAAATTACGTCAGTGACTCAATGCTAACTATTTTTTTTACAGTTTTAACTGATTTACGTGCAGGCGCATTAATTCTACATTTTATTTTTTTAATGTACCTCTTGTCAATAATTAGTTGTGGCACAATACCAAAAAATTGCGCAAGATTTTGTAAGTTATATTTTTTATCAAATAAGGAAAAATAAATTAAGGTATAGTTTTTTTTGTATTAAGCTTTACGAAAAAACAGGGGATTTTTTCCTTAATTATAAATCATCTGAAACAATAGAATGAATGCATAATCTCGAGGGTAGAAATTATTGAACGTGCTGTTCCAATTATTGACCTTCAAGTCCTCGACTGGATGAGAAGCTTTCGCGCGGCACTGGGGATTATTGCATGGTGTGAATCTGTATACCCTAAATATTCATTAGAAAAAGCTTCCGAAACTGTAGGATTTAATGTGACCAAAAACTTTTCTTCCCCCGACTATTTAGCTTCAATCTACTTCGGTCGTCACATAGGTAATACTTGCATGTTTGTCGGCAAATAAAAATGGCATTACCTAATAAAATTGTGACTAAAATTCAAGAATGCACCCTATGCTTTCAGCAAACAGCAGTCTTAGGGTGCGGCTTCACTGAGGCGGAGAGGAGCGGAGATGTGGAAAATTGGCCAATGAGACCGCATGACAGTGTTTGGAATTTTGAATTTGAAGAATGTAATTGGTCAATTTTGCACATCTCCGCTCCTCTCCGCCTCAGTGGAACCGCACCCTTAATGTAACGCAAAGATAGAAAGTCCTGATCTGATTCTTCTAAAAACCAAATCGGATTGACCTTTCTTGTTGATTTTGGAGATGAATATTTAGGCCTTTACACGATCTCTGTAAGTTCCACCTACTCTTCTCCTAAGTCCTAGGATCTTGTGACTGTCTTAGTGGCCTGACTTGGCTAATTAGCTATGCGAACATTCTCCTATCAAGTAGTTAGGTTACACAGTTAGAAATACGAAGCACTCTATTGAAGCTTTATCCAGCCTTTAGAATATTTGCATCGGATAACAAGATACATACCGAGTCAGAAGAGTTTCCAGCAGCACCGATCACAATCCACTCATAGCCAGCCTGCCTCGTGAGACCTCGTTCCTCCGCCATTTCCAGAACCTTCTTCGCCGTCCTGGCACTAGCATCTACCAGGATTATGCGCGCGTCGCGTGTCTGCAGCGCGTCCAGTGTAGATGATGCATTCTGCACTATCTCGGCGTGTATTAGAAGGTTTTCGTTGATTAATGCCTCAGCCAGCCCGAGCGAGTGCTGCCACCTGAGTCAAAATTCAATTGATTAATATCATGTAGGGGTAAAATAGCTATGAATTTGATGCGGTTAATAATAAACTTTTAGTTTTCCTTCTGATTAATACTCGTAAGGTACAAATGGTAAGTTGGCATTACCAATTCTTCATATGGTAAAAAGCACCTCACTAAAAATAAAAAAAATAAATCCTAGTCCCACGGTAAGCTCAATTAAGGCTTGTAATGTGGGTACCAGGCGACGATATATATAATAGATAGATACATATAGATACTTAAATACATAGACAGCCATGACCAAGGAACAAACATTTGTGATAAATAAATACACAAAGAATGCCCTCGCCGGGATTCGAACCCGGAACCTCCAGCTTCGTAGGCAGAGTCACTACCAACTAGGCTACGGAGGCTGACAACTGTCCTGCTAAATGGTTTTTCGAGTGGAAGCATACATTTCCTTGGAAAGCTATTTTACCTTTTAAGTTGAGGATCACCGTAGCTACAGTGTACGGTTTGGGGTCATATAATTTAGATACTAGATAGGTTAGTCTACGTATGACGTCATGTTATCCCGAGAAGACAAAGTGTCTGACAGATCGGTTTGAATTTAGTACTGTTGGTCGGTTCTTTAGTGTGTGTAGTGTTTGTATTCACAAAGTTAAGATCGGTTTCACTTAACCGGATTTCATCGTCTGAATAGGCCTTTTTTTTTTGTTTAGGGGGGAGAAATGCTTTACGCATACCGCCCGGGTGCGGGAGGGGACCCGAACGGTTATGTGGGACTCCCGTTTGGCTAATGAGGCCTACGGTATACCCACTAAAAAACCCCCCCACATGCCACCTCATCGCCTTTTGGCGGGGTCACGAGAACGCTCTCGCTTACATTCGCGACCCCGCCGGCGGCAGCTGCTTCCGAGCAGCTCCATCGCGGGTGTCCGAAGACCCTCCACGCTGGACGCGCCGGATGGTTGGGCGCGCCTTCCTCCTCGGTCTCCATTATGTATTGTGGCGGACCCTCCCGAGACCGCCACAAGGAGACCTTGGGTGCCGGAATATTTCCCGGTACCCGGCGGCATATAAGGTCTATGGTTATGCCGCCGACCACACTTCGGCTGCAGAGGATAGGGCGAGCGGCAACGACAACACCGACACTCCTCTTCCTCTGCAGCCCCACCGACGCCGTTGCGGCGGAACGGCCCCGCCAAGATCGCAGGGGGTAGGGAGAGTGGCGCTCCGTAATACCATCACGCCTCTCCCCCTGCGATCCCACCTCGGCCGCAGAGGATAGGGAGAGCGGCAACGACAACACCGACACTCCTCTTCCTCTGCGGTCCACCTCCACGCGTCCTAAGCGGGCTCACGAGCCCGCTTGGAGCGTCCTCCTCGGGCCAGCCGGCGGCCCAAAACTGGCCGGCCCTGGGTGCCTCTTCGCTTCACCGTGGGTGACCAGTCCACGGTTACTGAGCCCCTCCACCACGACCAGGTGGGCACCCTGCGGGGGGATCGTCTGAATAGGCCTACTACAACTACCGCAAAAATCAACTCGCAAACATTTCGAGTAGATCATATTTTTGTAGTCGACTAGCATCGAATTAGTCAATGGTCATTCCACCGTTTTTGTGTCTATTTCTACTAAACAAGAATGTTCGTAACTACAAGTAAGTTACAAATACACTTACACATCACTATGCGTTTCTTCTCTTAGCAGCGCCACACGTCGCCAGCCGCAACGACCCAGCAGCGCTCGCACCGCAGCCGCCAGGAGCACCAATCCCGCCGCTGTACTCCGAACACCATCACTCGCGCCATGGGGTTGCGGCGCGACCAGCACCAGCGGCACATACGCGTTGTCTTGCGTCAACTTCACCAGCGAAGACCCCGCCGCTGCACCCATCGCCACCACCCCCCGAAAACTCAAATACCTCGTCACATTCGTCAAAAGATTCTCCACATCCGTTTTCACTTCATCAGTCTTCAAACAGTTTATCCCCACATTGCTCAGAGTCAATACTGTCTTTTGTTTTGTTTTGTTGCTCCAGTGGCGTTCCACAATTCTTTTTACAGTGTTGTAGTGGTTAGTGTCTCCGTCTTTGCACACGTAGATGCGAACGATAGGGGTAATATTGCAAAAGGTGTGGTTACACGTGAGCCAGGAGCGTGCTAGCTCCTTGTATTCGATCAAAGATTCGCAAGCAGCAACAGGTAATGATTTCAACTTCGAATTGGTATGAACACGTCGCAGCATGGCTGCTGGTGGCTTGAAGTGATACGCGAGGTTCAGTATTGGCGGGGCTACGTATTTTAATTTGTAAACATCGCCTACTGATAGAGAGACTGTATCTGAGGCAGAGGTAAGTGCAGGCCATATGCGGTCTTCAGCGTTGGTCCAAATATCGTAGTCGAAGAAGAGGTAAGAGCGGTTGGCTCGCTTGGATGTAGTAGTTAGGCGAAAAAGATTTGGCCTCTCATTGGCTAGCTTATGCGCTAACCGACACTGTTCATCTGGATATTCACCAGGTTCTATCGCGATGGAAACGCATTCGCCAGAACACGTGAGATTCGGCCAGTTGCTGCTGGAAAAATCAGTCCTTGAGTCAGAGTTACACTAAAAATTCTATGTTCGATTGCATTAAAATGTTATTAATCGACGATGATGGCAACTATGAGGTTCTGGCATAAAATATCAAAATTGGAAATAATTATCCTCATCCTTGCCTACTTCATGCAATGTTGAGGCTTCACACATATATTCAACAGATTAATTACGTAGGTACCCCAACTCTTCCTGCGGCAGTCTCAAGTAGAAGTTAGTCGCGAGTAGTTGACTAGAAGATTGATGATGGGCAGCAGCGTCATCATAGTGGACACACTACTTCCTGGTATAGTATGTACATACTGATTATCCTCACTTCAGCCTTAGATACCTTCTCCAAGAAAATAATATATGAAGGGCCCACGGAAAGAACATGGTTAGACCTTATAAAATTCAGGGCAAATATGCACATTATTCTAAGAACGCTCATTTTTCCTTATGAAATTTGAATTGACTAGACATGTTCTTTCCGTGAACCCTTCACATATCGAAGCTTTGTCGGCATGTTCGGCTGATTACGCATCTGCAAGGATTCGCCGTATGAACCGTATCAAGAAAGCCATACTCCGGCGATCGCAGGCGCTCCCAGTCCTGCAGACACTGGAATGGCTCCCAGGGTGCCAAGCATGCTAGCAGGGCCAGGCGGCAGTCAGGATACCCTGCTCATTATGTTGAATATGGCTAAACAATAGACGATTCTCCTTCCAGCTTAAGGCACCGATTTTATGAAATATTTAATCTTCTTCTGTCTATTCGATAGATTACGTACCTGCAAGGATTCGCTGTATCAACCGTATCAAGAAAACCACACTCCGGTGATCGCAGACGCCCCGAGCCGAGTGTGTCAAGTCGGGGGCCCATGAGCTTGCAGGTGTCACCGGCGCACTGATGTCTAGATGCTTCGCTCCATGCTGTCGTTACGCTGCCCATTATGTTAAATATGGCTAAACAATTGACGATTCTCCTCTCAGATTAAGGCACCGACTTTATGAAATATTTAAAAACAGCGCCGACATGGATGCATATGCAGGCTATGTTAGACTTCGATAGGGTGCTCCGGGATGGTTTGGAATCGATCCTAAATGTCAGTTTCCAGGAATCCCAATGGTGCCAGGCTTCTCTCCCCATACGTCATGGGGGCCTGGGGGTACGGCGCATGCATGATTTGGGACTGGTTGCTTTTCTTGCCTCCTCACACGCTTCGCTAGAGCTTGTTGCTGTAAGGACGATGTCCAAATGCCTTTTTTAAGTGACGCGTTAAATGAGTGGTCAGTACGTTGTCCCAGCGGCACACAGCCAGACGACAGTCGCGTGCAAAGAGCTTGGGATGACATTTTATGTCGCCAGTTATACGCGGATTTGCTGGAGAGTGCATCGGGGGTGGAAATGGCTCGACTTAGGGCTGTAATTGAACCCGAGTCTGGAGCCTGGTTACATGCATTGCCATCGTCACACTTGGGGACTTTATTAGATAATGATTCCCTAAGGGTTGGCGCTGCATTACGGCTTGGATGTAGGGTTTGTGAGCCGCACCTGTGCGTCTGTGGAGCCATGGTGGAGGCTAATGGGTACCATGGACTGAGTTGTGTGCGCTGTGCTGGTAGGTTTCCTCGACATCATGCGATTAATGATATTGTACGGAGGGCAATGGTGTCGGCCAACCTACCTTGCGTGTTAGAACCTCAGGGTCTCAGCCGAACCGACGGGAAGAGGCCGGACGGACTTTCTTTGGTTCCCTGGGCCAAAGGTCGTTGTTTGTTGTGGGATGCCACGTGCGTCAGCACATTTGCTGCGTCGCATCTCGCACAAACGATCCGCTCGGCGGGAGGTGCGGCGGAAAATGCGGCTAGGATAAAACGTGCCAAGTACGCAAATTTGATCCCGCAATACGACTTCGTCCCTGTTGCTGTTGAGACGGCTGGACCCTGGGGTTCGGAAGCGAAACGCTTTATAAAGGACCTGGGCAGGCGATTACGGGATAGGGGTTGCGATCCTAGGTCTGGTTCGTAGGTTGGACCAGGTGGTCCAACGTATATCTTTGGCAGTACAGCGCGGCAATGCAGCGAGTATTTTTGGAACCTTTGGGCCAGGTGCTTACCATGCGTAGGAAATATTGTTGATGGTTTTTTTTTTCTTGTTTTTCAATAATTTTTATTTGATGACGAAGCGTGTTGCGGATTATTTAACTGTCAGTGTATGCATGACCTTTTGACGAAACCTGTGGTGGATGTTTTGGTGTGTAATTTTGATTTGATTTTTTTTTTTCAATAAATTGTATTAATTATTCTGATTTAAAAACTTCTTCTGTCTATTCGATAGAATACGTACCTGCAAGGATTCGCTGTCTCAACCGTATCAAGAAAGCCACACTCCGGTGATCGCACACGCTCCCAGTCTTGTAGACATTGGAATGGCGCACAGGGTGCCAAACGTGCCAACAGGCGCCGAGTGGCAGCCGTGGCACCCGCGCCGAGTATGTCAAGTCGGGGGCCCATGAGCTTGCAGGTGTCACCGACGCACTGATGGCTAGATGCTCCGCTCTATGCTGTCGTTACGCTGCCCATTATGTCGAATATGGCTAAACAATAGACGATTCTCCTCCCAGCTTAAGGCACCGACTTTATGAAATATTTAATCTTCTTCTGTCTATTCGATAGATTACGTACCTGCAAGGATTCGCTGTATCAACCGTATCAAGAAAGCCACACTCTGGCGATCGCAGACGCTCCCAGTCTTGTAGACATTGGAATGGCGCCCAGGGTGCCAAACGTGCCAGAAGGCGCCGAGTGGCAGCCGTGGCACCCGCGCCGAGTATGTCAAGTCGGGGGCCCATGAGCTTGCAGGTGTCACCGACGCACTGATAACTAGATGCTTCACTCCATGCTGTCGTTACGCTTAATATGAAGTGGTCCCTGTGATATGAAGATAACTTACAATAATTATATTTCCTTACCGCGAGGATTGCTTATGAAATAAAACTGACGATAAACGGAAAACTCGCGTATATTAATTAAATTTAACTTCATCTCGAGGTTGCGAACACTTTACAGGGTTACAATAATTAATTAGATACTTGGTCTAGGTATGTCCCTAAACTGTGTCTAAGACCACCAGGGGATGTGATGCCCATCCGTCCCTTAGAATATGGTGTAGGTACGTGGCGATTATGGCAATGTTCCTTTTTTTAATAGGCAACTGAATCATAAAGATATAAATAAATATATGGTACGTATGTGGATGGTTATTCTTAACGTAATTAATATTTAATATTGTTATTGTAATTATTATATTTATATTACCTAAATAAGGTAAGCGTTTTAATGGCTATAAGATCAAATAAATAAAAATTAATTAAATGAATAATAAATAACACGGAAACTATTATTGGAACAATTGTGTAATGTTAATAAATATGTCATGACTCATGCATAACATTTTGATGTGTTGTACCTACTAATTATTGATTTTTTAACCCATCGCTGCCCAAAGTGCTCTAAGTATTGAAGTGTAAAATTACGCACGAATGGCGATTTATATATTTCTGTACTTCTTTACTCCGAATAAATTTAAAAGTAGAATCGTTTTTATTTCTTACCAAAAAAAAAAAATTAAAGCGAATGTTTTCCGCACTAGTACGCAAATTCATTCTGATAGAACTTTTCAGAACGGTTTAGTTAAGGTGTATTCAGACCAAACGAGCATTCGCTATTCTATCCCCCACTCTACGAAATCAACGAATCACGTTTTGTGTAACGATCGAATTTCGTAGAGTAGGGGGTTAGAATAGCGAATGCTCGTTTGGTCTGAATGCACCTTCAGTACTAGTTTTCTTTTTTTCCTCTCATAATACAATGATATTCGTGTTAAAATGGCGTTTTCTCTAACACGTGCCAGCTTACACTCGTGCCCATGCCCACTTTCAACAGTTTCAACATTATTACTAATAGGTAGGTACTTCTTTGAGAATCACGGGCTTACGAATCCCGGTTTTTTACAAGCTAGCGCGGGGATATAGATCCAACAAGTAGAAGCTCTTTGGAGAAATTTGCTGTGTTGTACACCTGCTGCAACCCATTCACGGACACATCAATAGATATCCGTAAACCGGTCCCAGCAGACGTATGGAGACTATTGAGAAGCATTACTTCTAAAAGACTAATGGGCTATGGTGATGGAAGGATGGATCAGAGATGGAACTATAGATAAGAGATCTGGACTGGACACCTGCCATAATAATGATTTCTTTTTGCTATCGAGGCAGGTGGTAATTTGCTGCCGACTAAATGGGCCCCTGTAAAGTGTAGCTGTGTGGTGACGGCAGTAAGAATACATTTGTCACCACCCCAACTCCTCCTGCGGGTGTCGTAAGAGTCGACAAAGGGATTGAAGTAGGTATCACTTACGTGATTTCATAAAAGATTGATGATGGGCAGCAGCGTCATCATAGTGGACACATTACTGCGATCGCCAATCCGCTTGCACAGCGTGGCGATTATGGGCATTTACCTCCTAATGCGTCTATACGCATGGTTAATAGGAGAGGCCTACGTCCAGTAGTGGACTACCATAGGCTGATGATGATGATGAAAGTGTAAATGCCGTCACAAGAGACAGCCAGGGGCAACAATACTCAGGTACTTACTCGTCACTCTCATTGGTAATCGTCTGTAGTTCCCGAAACGAGCATTCTGCATGCTCAATCTCCGTCTCCCGATAGCCCAGTCCGTGTACCAGTAGCGCGTGCAGAATAGCCCTGGCGGCTACCGGCACGGAGTCGCGTGCGCATAGCTTGAGTACGCGCCGCGCACCAAGGAACGTCAGCGCGCGAGAGTTGATGACGTCAGTTGGGCCATTCTCTGTGAAAATGATAACCGCCTTATTCATAAACATCTCCTAACTGGGTGAATATCTGAGCGATTCAACCGCCTAATTTTGGTGACATCATTTTTGCTGAAGTTTCTATTCGTTACAATATGCTACTTTGTCATTCAAAGGAGGCTCGGTATCTTATACAAATGAAGAAGAATAACATTGAGACGTTTAGAAACTTCATCAAATATCATGCCATCAAAATTAGGCGGTTGAAACGCTCAGATATTCACCCAACTTAGCTAGCCGCTAAGTATTGTTTGTTTCACTCTTACCAATATGTCCATAAGACCGAAAGGGACAGACAATACTTTTAAGCTAACTAACTTCGTCATTTAGGTACTTACATTAATAGTATGATTTGAAACGAATTATCATATAAATTTGGATATAATGAACACATGAACACCAGATATTTCTGTACTGTTGCAAATGCCATAAAGTTCTATCTAGATATTCTACCTAAAGGTGCGTTCAAACCAAAAGAGCATTCGCTATTTTAACCCCCCACTCTACGAAATTCGATCGTTACACAAAAAGTGATTGGTTGATTTCGTAGAACGGGGGATAGAACAGCGAATGCTCTTTTGATTTAAACGCACCTTTACTCTGAGAAAATGGGTCTAGTTGGGTATTTCTTACATAAATAGTATGACAGGTGTGTCACAACCATGACTTTTTTCGCGATTTCTTGGTTGTTTCCAGAGTGAAAGTTGCTCAGCGTGCCTAGTACAGTTGGGTTCAAAATAACATGGACAGTTTATGTTCATGAATTCATTCATAAATCGTTCATGCAATTCTGAACGCCACTGTACCCTGGGTGCTTAGACAAGTTGCCAATCGCTAACGCTTAATCGTCAATCGGAAACGAAAGGCAGCTAACTGTTTTTGTCGCACTAATATGGAAGAGCGACAGAGAGGGAAAAATACGATACGCTACTAAGCGTTAGCGATTGGCAACTTGGCTAAGCATCCAGTTCACTCTTGCTACTCGACCCAGATATCTCCCTGTATATTATTGTTATTTCTTTGCCTTCATTTATTAATTACATAACTACAATATGCCCGTAATTATTTAAATATTCGATGAAACGTACTCACGTCCACGTCCATTACAATAATAAGTATTACCTATAACGGCTATAGGTACCAAACCATGAAAATGGTTCATTGAGAGTCGAAATGCGTATTTTTCCTCATTATCGCATAGGTAGTATGTATTTATATTTCCTACTACTAATTAATAGTTACGTTAAATTAGGAAATGTGGTTAAATTATGACTAACAATATAGTATCACGCGTGCGTGACACAATTCACACATATTGTACCTATCTATAATAAAATAAGTAAAAAAAGTTTTAAGTTAAACGGTTTTTATTGCACCAAAAACTAGAAAATAAAAATTTGATATAACTAACCGTAGATGCTACTTTCTGTAGATTACTCACGTGAAACTATTATCACTGTAGTCTTCCCAAGTCGGATGCTGAAAGCCACGTTTAGCCTCTATGTCAGTGGATTAAGCGTTAATCGGAAACTTTTACCAAACTGAAATAAAAACGTGGGGCGTAGGTACGCAATTGTGATTAAGTCACTATCGTTATTTAAGAACACACGTATAAATCAAGACGGCAATAGTGTAATAAGTTTTGTTCTGGCCTTGATAAAAGCTATTTATCTCTGTAGAAGTGTTGGAACAGATGGATGATTAATTACAAAATAAAAGCTACAATTACATATCTTGAACTTGTATGTTTCTTTATAATAACGCCCCACGTTTTTATTTTAGTGTGGTAAAAGTTTCCGATTAGGTAACGCTTAATCCACTGACATAGAGACTAAACGTGGCTTTCAGCATCCGACTTGGGAAGACTACAGTGATAATAGTATCACGTGAGTAATCTACAGAAAGTAGCATCTACGGTTAGTTATAACAAATTTTTATTTTCTAGTTTTTGGTGCAATAAAAACCGTTTAACTTAAAACTTTTTTTACTTATTTTATTTTCAAGTTTTTAGTGCAATTGTTAATATAAGTTGACTTCCGATACTATATCTACTTATTCTAGATCAAAGATGTTGTTTGTAATATGCAAAATAATTATGCATGCTAACGTTTATACTCTCGCGCTTTCTTCAGAAATCACTAAACATATGTAAACGTAATGGACATTATTTTATGTGTAACAAGAGAGGAGTCCCTGCTGAATAGATATTTTTAGAAATCAGACACAATTTTTTTAAAATTAAACATCTCGATTGATAAATGAAAACCAAAGGCTGGGCGTGGTTAATGTACAGTCACCACACGGGATTGTTGAGCCACTTGCCACTGTTCGCAACTTGGTCGAATAATACAAATCGGGTTCCGAACTCTTATGAGGCTGGTATCACGACTTCGGCCGAACTCTGCTGACCAATGGGGCGAGCGTTGCTACGGTTAGCCAATGACCGCTCGCGTATTCTTCAGAAGGTGACATTACCATGGTTACGTAATAACAAAAATGTTTATACTTCGTTTTTTTTAGCATTAGAAAGACCTTTGCAGAATGAGATATAAGGTTTTTTTACAGGCAAATTCTGCGGATCGAACAGTAAATACGAGTTATTAAATATCACGAATTTATTATCATGCTATATTAATACACAATACTCAGTGTTGTGAACAGATAAGAAACATAATGTTAGTTAATTTATATTCTAAGATGAAAAGATAATAATTTTAATAAATTGCGTTTGCAATTTTTCATGTCATGGAAAGGTTGTACATTAAAAAACCTAAAGAGGCAGAGTTCTCACACAATTTTAAAATGTCACTGTTTGTAATTCGACTTCATATTGTTGTCGGTTGAGTCGGTTGTGTTTTATATTGCTGTTAGCTTACTTAAAGATTGTTGCTATCGGTTTTGTTCAATTTCGTTATTAATTGTTGATCTATTTAGATATTTTGTTTGTTGGTGCACATTTAAAATGGATGAAAGCAAAATCCTGTGACTACCGGTGAAAAGCGGATGGTGGTGAATATTTACAAATTAAGAAATGTGCCATAGAAAGGAATATCCCACTAAATCGGAACGTGTGAAAAAGACTGCTGAGACTGCTGGCATATCGTTGGCTACGGTATATAACATTTTAAAAGAATATATTACAAGCTTTTATTTATTTTTTTAAATGAAATTAGATAATGTAATAGATAACACTGTGGAAAAAATTATTATAATCGTTGGTGGTTCCGAGTCCTCGGACTCTTCCACTGACAGTGAATAAAACTATGTATGTCATCTGAGTTTTATTTTCTAATTTGTTACCAAATTCAAACTACATTAGAGCGTCCCAGACCGCCTATAATGGCGACAAATACTAAACGACGTTGCCGATGCGTAGGGTTGTCTTAGTTTTGTTATCTGCTCAGTCTTTATGACACCGTGTCCGCTTTTATACCGATAGTTTTAATCCTTAAATGCATGACTTTTAAAAGTATTGGGAGTGCATAAAGCCAGATAAATATGCAAATACTAGCAGTTACCCGCGGCTTCGCCCGCGTTCTAATATCTATTCACTGCATGTTAATGTTTTCCCGCGATTATCTCGCGTTTGCCTTAACCGATTTAAGTGTGGCGGATGGTGCTTTTACCCGCGGTTCGGCCGCGTTCTATAAATTTTTATCACGGTCGTATTAAACTAATATAATGATGGCTATAATGATGGCGAATTATTTTTGCAATTTTGACTTCAAATTCCATATGAAGAACTTTTCATCTTCTCGGTAGGTATCGATTTTTATCAATATTAAATCAAAGTTCTAGAAATTTGAGATGTGATAGCTTCTCACTTTTTGTAAAAACCCCCTTGGATCCTGAGATACCGATTTTTATTAAGGTCGGATTCAAACTTTTGTGCAAATTTGACCTCAAATTCATTACTTGAAACGCTTTGACATTTCAGATATAGATTATTATCAAAATCCACTATCATATTATGGTCATCTTTACCATCTGGTAACTGACAAATGTTTTTTATCTTTAAAAGTTTACATACACACTCACATAGGTGATTGTTGTGTTTTGATGATAAAAACTATCATTTGTCGTTTCCCAGGCCTAACAAAGATGACCATAATTAGGCGAGCTGATTAACATTTGAAGTAATTCAATATTGTTACCGTTTCTTGCAAATTTGACTTCTGCTTCATTATGATGAACAGATCAGTCAGAACTTCAGATTACCACCGATTTTTATGACGGACAATATCGAAACGGAAATTGAATAGGCAGCCTTTTTTGCAGTTTGTTAAGAACCTCTGGGATCCCGATACATCGATTTACACCATTGGATCAAAAATGTCGAAATTTATGGTGACGACTGTTTTGACTTTATAAAAAACACCTTGGATACACAGATATATGTACTTTTGATTACTATCGCATGAAAACTCGGGAAAACTTAAAAGGTTATTAACGTTGGTTAACATGCTATATTTAGATTTTTTTTATCAGAAATAAACACTAAAACGATACCCCTGTCATAACCCGCAAGCCCATGAGACCATAACAGAGAAGATGGTATTTCACGTACACCTCGGTACAGCGACACGATAGTAGACTATAGAAACGATAACCATGTTGTTTTTTTACTGTTTAACCTTTTTACCACTTTCAAGAGTTCAATTCTCAAAAACCCTAAAACATGTCTTTAGTCATTTATGTTTGGGAATACTCCTGTGAAGTTTCGGATAAAACAGTTTAAATAGTCAAGTTTCCCCTACAAACTTTAGACTCATTGCACCCTCTAATGAGTGGATTTTGACTTAACCTTTTTTAGAGCGCCCCTACACCCTCAAAGAAACCTACGAGCTATATTTGGAATCTCTAGAACCAGAAATGAACATAAATAATAAAATTATATTGATATTTTTCGAATTTTACCCCATCACACCATAACCGTGTACATAGTATTTCACGTCTACCGCGTTAAATTTTAAAATCGTTTTTGTGATCTACGTCCCGATAAACCATAGAAACGATACCCAACTTGATTTTTTCACTTCCTCACCCTTTTTACCTTTTTCAGGGGTTAAATTTTCAAAAAACCTGCAAACATGTCTTTATTACTTTGAAGAATACTCCTAGGAAGTTTCGGACAAAATAGTACAACTAATCTTGTTTCGCCATACTAACATTGGACCCCCGTTGCACCCTCTAGGGAGTGGATTTAGATAGATAGATAGATAGATAGATAAAAACTTTATTCAAACCACAACTTACATTCGCAGTGATACAAACACAAAAAAGGAAAACAAAAACTAAGCAAAATAAATACATAACATTGAAACTTATGAATTAAGTTAACCTATAGTTTATTTGCGCAAGAGTCATGTGTCGTGGTATAGAATTGGCGCTGACTCAGCATACGTGCTGTAGACTCGAGAGTCCACAGCGCTGATCTTCCGTCAGAACCACTAAATCTACACTAGTGCAAAGACGACTAGTGCAGCGCAAGTCTATGTATATCCATCCGTACTAACGCAGAAATATAAATAAACGTGTTGAAAATTGTAAATAAATAGAAAAAGGAAAGATTGTGTAAATGAGTTATTGTGCTATGTTCATAATTATAAGTAAGTGTGTATGCGTATTATTATTGTATTGAG